>JAUMHN010029775.1:6741-29279 GCA_032360265.1 Heliamphora ciliata | reverse complement strand
TTGGTTCCCCCCCCCCCCCCCCCAAAAAAAAACAAAAAAAAAAAACAAAACCTTTTCCTCTCTTAAGCTACCTTGCCTTTGCCTACAACTATATGATTTTTTACTTCCTAAGCCAACTTCTCCTATGGGATTTGCCAGCTTCCAATACAGCAATTTGATTCAACACCAATTGAGCTGCACCTGCGAGGACTCAATACGAGAGGGGAAAAAAAGAGTATTTCTTTAGCTTTCAAAATTGTCTTGTAGATTGATTCTCACTTCTTACTAATTGTAGATCCAGATTGTTGTGGTATTTGGATCGGGCAACCAAACATGATGACCTCCCCCCTTTTCCAGTAACAACCTGCCATGGAGAGCAGCTCGTATGCCTTCATCATTTGATAATGCTATTATAGGTTCTTTTTTGTTCATTTTTCTTTTTGCATTTTTTAAAAATGGAAACAGTGAATAGAAGAATATTGGGTAAATTACACTGACCTCCTCTGAGGTTTCTAATAAAAACAGAAACACCCAATCTGCTTTATAAAATGACACCGACCTCCCCTACTTTATCTGACAACATACACACACCACCTCTCCGTTTTCTTTCCGTTAAAAAACCGTTATCCATAAATTAGTATTAGTATTAATAATTAATAAAATGTCAAAATTTTACCCTTCCACTAATAAAAAACCAAGTTAACAAGTTCACCTCTAGGTTCATCTCCCCCGTTTTTAGAGAAGACTAATGATCCTAACATCGAGAACAACCTCTACCTATTTGTGTTCCTCAATGTCGACGGAAATCTGTTCATCTTTGCAAACAATTGAGCGATATTGTTCGATTATTTGAAGGGCGGCGTTGTGAAGAGGTACCCGGAAATGCCGGACGGCAATCCTCGGAGCTATCCGAGCACTGGTTCAGCGGCTTTGTTGCCATTGAAGAACTTGAAAGGAGCCGCTGACCAAGTTGAAGTCTTGGTTTGCGGCGGCGCACCGAAAGGATCGTTCATTAACACCATAAATGGTAACTTTGTGGGAGCCTTGAACACGTGCGAGTGGATCAAAAAAACCAGCCCGAATCCCCAGTGGGTATGGAGGCCATGCCTCTGGCTCGGGTCAAGGGGCTAGCAAGACCATGCCTCTCTCTCTCTCTCTCTCTCTTTCGGAATTCCCTTGCACTGTTAATTCATTGATTTGCAATTTACTTGTACAAAGTTTGTTATGTTTGCAATTTCACATTTTGTTCATTCCTCTCTATCTCTCTCCCCTGAGGTTTCACGTTTTGCAATTTCATTAGCTTAATCCTGTAACAAGGTTTTAAATTGCGGTATCGGCTGGAGTAACGGTTGCGGTCACGTATAACGGGTGTCGGAAGAATCGGTCAGTCTGTAATGGGAATTGGTAACCGCGCTCGTGATTTTTTTCAAGTGCTAAAAAATGACATAAATTCAATGATAAGTATATCCTAAACTTATTTACTACAAATAGAATGTTTGTTAGTGTTTTTAATTAACGTCTTGACATCTAATTGTGAAGATGAATATAGAGTTCTAGAAAGGAAAGTAAAGCCAAATTGTTGGGTTGTCTCAGGTCCTGTATCAGTCCATATCGGTCATATATCGGGGTATCTGCTGATATGGACTGATACGGCATTGATACGTAATACGTATCGGCCCTATCGGTCGATACTCTAGGGATTTTCTACAACTCCGAAGCCAGAGTGCGTATCCGAATCGTATGTCTGAAATATCGTTACGTAACGGCCGATACGTTACGGTATCGCCGATATTTAATACCATGTCCTGTAATGCACAATGTGATGAAGGGTATTTGTCTTTAAAAAAAATTAAACGGAGTTAACTTATTTTACTGACAAGGGAGGCCAGTGCTAATTCAGAAAGCAGAATGGGTGTTTTTGTTTTTGTAAGAAACCTCAGGGGAGGTTAGTGTAATTTACCTAAGAATATTTTATTTGCAGCTAGTACTTTTACAAAAAAAAAATTGAAATATATATTTTTTCCTTCCCAAAAGTAGAAAGTCTTTGCTTGTCGAACTTGCATGTTGGGTTGATAATCTCATTATGTGGTTTGCGTTGGTCACCCACAATCTAAAATCATCTGTATAGTATTATATTGATTAAGAGAACTATCTTGATATCGAGGTGACTGATTAGGACAACTCCAATAGTTTTGATAGAATAATGATATGAAGAAGATAAATAAGACAAAGTTAACGACGATTGCTAAGATGGAAAGGTTAATGGAAAATTATATTGCGAAAGTAGGTCGTATATTACCTGCTATGACCAAAATAAGGCTCAAATAGTTCGTAACTTATGAAAAATGAAAGACCAGTGCTAACTGCTAAGTAATAAGGTTATCATCCTAATTGAAAAGGAAAAAATAAAAATGTTCAAATTGCAAGATACATTCTAGAAGAAAATGCAATGACATTATCGTCTTTAATTATGTGTCATCTCGTGGATTGGATTAGAAAAACAAAAACGTGTACATGAACAAAATAAATTTTTTTTTTTGTGGGTAGGTCCACTAAAAGTCACTATAGAGTAGTATGCACGTATGTCATCGAACGAGGTTAGAGTGCATTTGAGAAGAGAGTTAAGTAGATCTACCAAGATCTACCAAGTGAGTGGTAGGATAATTTCTCATAGTCTAATTACAACAGTTCTTGATAGAAACAATGAAGGGAGAAAGGTCTTTTTTTCTTGATGCAATGGATGTGGTTCGCCCTATTTATGGAGAAGGTCATGAGATTAATAGGTCAATTTGGAATGACCATATCTCATTCATTGTCATTGCAATAAGTTATAATTTTTTTCACATACTCACAACTTCTGCTATAAGTTTTACGTATTTTTTCTTCTATTTTAGTTTCAAGCTAACATATTTACCAAGCACTTATAACTTCTATTACAAGTTATAATCTATAAACTATCAGTTTCAGCAATGCTAAACACCCACAATAAGAAGTGTCCAACTCACATATTTATAACCACAAAGATTCGTAACTAAAAAATTACATAGATTCAACAATAAAAATTCATAAATTTAAAATTTTATGCATAAAAACGTCTAAAAATATCGTGCTACACAAGAACATGTGATTTTTGGGGTGCAAAAACTCATGGTAGTGGTCCCCTTTTTCTAGATGAACTGACCTAAGGGCACCGTACCGCTATATGGTGCAAGGAATCCCTTACACCTCTAACCTCTAAGCCCCACGATATGGAACGTCTCTACCTTTGACTCCAACTCTTTGCCCATGGTCATTAGTTGGTTTAGTATCTTGCGTGCCTTGGAACTAGATACCTCTACCTTTGACTCAAATGATATGTTCATTTGAGTTGCTATCTTAGACCGCGATTTGCATGGCTCAGTAGTTCATTGTCATACCCTCTTGCCATATGTACCTTGCATTCCTTGTAACTAGATACCTACATTTTTCCCTTTGCGTGACAAACATGTGCCTTCTTTGTGAAATATTATTTTGTTGGATAGCTTGATATATATTGTTGGGTTCATTTTCTAACAGTTTAAGTTTTTGGTACAATTAGTAACTTAACATGGTATCATAACTCTGGTTTTACGAGATCTTAAGTTCAAATCTCGTGATATGTATTTTTCTATTATATTGGTTATTATGCACAATGTGTGTTGGTGCACCTTCAGTTTAATTTATTTGCCTATTCACGTGCGAGGCAAGGTCGCACATGAGGAGGAGTGTTGGATAGCTTGATATACATTATTGGACCCATTTTTTAACAGCTTAAGTTCTTGGGACAATTAGTGACTTAACATGTTTTACGGCACTTACGCAGAAATAAATATTGTTTTACAACTGCAACATTTATTACGATTACAATGTTAAGTTGTTTTTTGCGCTGGATCCCCAGTCGGTAATATGGCTTTTTTCTATTGATGTGACCATTTGTATGTACCACTTCCTCTTTTATATGTTGATACATTTATTTTATCAAAAAAAGTATATGCTCCTCTGTCGTTTTCCTAGCTCTTTGCCATAATCTCCCTGTTTTTTGGCACGTACACTTTTGTGGTGAGTTAGGGAGAGATCATTTGCTTTAGAAGATGCTCTAAATTAGCTTCTCTTAAACATCTTGGAGAAAGGGATTTTTGCACATATGAGTTGTCTCGTGAAGAGATATACACCTTTAAATTTCTGCAAACTGGTGTACTGCAAGGCTTCTGTATTCGGGTTTCGACAGGGGAAAAGATGACAATATTTGTTCCTCACCCAAAGTCAGATTTCTAAACACTCATGCACGCTGGTTTTCTTATTGCTTCCGCCACTATTCTTTAGAAAACAAGACCATGAGTTCCCCAGGAATATTGCCACCAATAACAGTATTTTAACGGCCCTAGCTTTGAGTATACCCTTATCCACTTCCATGTAATGTGGCTATCTCGCCATATTTTTGAGGGCTGACCCCCATTTTTCAAGCATTATTAGTCCCCAGCTCAGATGCTGAAGATGATTGGGTGCTTAGCATGCCAAAGGCTGCTCATTTATCGTGTTCCTTCCCAGCTCTGAAGTAGTTGCCACAGCTGACAAAGTCGCTTTAAGTGTGAGAAGCCCATAATATCTCTCTGGACTTGTTAGTATTGAAGATGAACCCGAGCTGCTGCCTCCAGCTTACAAAGAGCTTGAGGAGGCCATGGATTGTCATCAATTCTTGGGGGTGCCCAGTTCGAATGAATTTCTGGAGGGTGTGCCCGTAAGGTATCATATGGTGTTGCGACAAGTTAGACTTAAGCTTTGCCCAACTTTTAGAAGCATAAGGATGCCTAGGCCTATGGTGCGGGTAGTGATGCTTGGTGTTTTGGGGGAGCTATTGAAGGAACTCGCTGCAACTCCTTTACTGGAGGGGACCACGGAAAAAAATGATTTCTTTTTTTTTTTTAAGGGTTTTAAGATCTGAAAAGAAATTACTTTCTGGTGGGTTGGCAAAGGAACCACTTGCATCAACTCAAGCAAACAATTTTATGACGCAGAAAAAGGTCCAAGAGCTGCAGTATACAAGTGTTCCTATTGCCAGCACATCTTGTATATATGTGGAGGCAATCAGGCAATGGGAGGCTTGCATCACAGGATTGAAAAAGCCAAGTGCTAACCTTGTCCCAACCAGAAATTAGACCAGGGCCTCCTATAAAATATTTTTTGTGCTTGGTTTGTAATCATGATCTTTTGTTTCCTTTTAAGATGTTTTACCATTGTGGTTCTTGGGATTGCAAGTTGTGCTATACGTTTGGTCTTTTTCTGTTTTGGAATAATCAATTGCTACAGCACATTTATTGACTCCGTTTGAGAGGTGAGCACATGATCAAATGTACGTTTTCTAACACGTTTTGGTGTGTAACTGTCACGCCTCAGAATCCAAAGACCCGAGGTTGGAAGGCAATGATAGTAAGTGATTACAAGAGCGTTAGGTGGAATAACAAGGGCTATTATCTATGAATACAAGAGTTATACCCAATTTGTTTAAACCAAATGCAATTTTATAAACAACCAATCATAACATGTGCTTTTTATCAAATATATCATCACCGTGCATGCGAGACGATAGTGTGCGAGCTCACCCAAATTCAATAAGTAATACTACTTTAAATCATGCAATTAATGCATACGTGGCATAAAATCATAATTTTCATGTTATAAAATCCACAAACTTGAAACTATGGCAAAAATCAAAAAGAAATTTCTTTCTCAAAACCTAAATAAACATCCAAATTTAAACACATCTTATAATAGAGCAAGAATCCCTACCTAAAGGGGGTGTTTGGGAATGCTACTGCCAGTAGCTTATAGATTGTAGCTAGTAGCTTATAGATTGTAACTTGTAACAGAAGTTTTAAGTATTTGGTAAAAATTGTAACTTGTAGCTGAATTAAAAAAAATAATAATTAAAAGTTATAGGAGGAGATGCTGGTGTTTGGAAAAGATTGTACCTTATACCTAAAATTAGTAGTAAGAAGCTAAAAGCTAGTAGCAAAAGCTTTTCCAAACACCCCCAAAATAGAAGAGAGAGAGAGAGAGAGAGAGAGAGAGAGCTCCTAGAAGTTGAAAAGTCTCCGATTGAAATTTCACTTTGATCAAAAGAAACTCTCTATTGTGTATATCATTTTTATCTTCTTCAGTATTGTGAGAGTATTTATTTCCTATTTTATTTTATGTCGTAAGTGTACTATTGTCATTGTGTTGCAGAGCTTTTAAATATAAATATATGTCAGGTAGAGGGGACCGGATATGTTCCTATAACCCTAGTTTCTTTTTCTTTTTCCTTCTCTTTTCTCTTCTCTTTCTCTCAAGCCTTAAATATTTAGTTATTTGTACTTGGTAGTAGAGCTCTCCAATCCAACCCTAGAGCGAGCTTAGTATTTTGGAATGGACCGTGAGATAAATGCGGCGTACTGACGTCATCTTTTGCATGATGGCGTCAGCATGAACTTAGTGGTCGTATGGATGCCAACGATTGACGGTTACATGAATCGAATCGCCTCAGGCTCTGTATAATTATGGTGATTTTTGTAGGTTTTTTTTGTTGGTGCTTGGTTCGATTTTTCAAAGTATTTCGCCTTTTCAAGACCCTAGCTTTCGATCTGCAAATCGCACTGTCTGTTGTTTTTGATGGCCCAGATACATCCTATAAGTGCCGAAACTTCATGTTGAGTCCAGTTTTGTTCTCGATTTGGTGTTTTTCGTGGCTTCCCATTGATGTCTAGTGGTTTCTTCATTTGGCGGGGCTTTTTTCTCTGGTTCGTGACTTGGCTCTCGGTTTTGGGTTCGTGGCTTGCTTCCCCGGTCTTCCTAGTTATTCTTTGGCTTCACAAGGGGTTGTGACTTTTTTTGGGTTCCCGACTTGCTGTTCTTCTTCCATTGGTTTTGTTCTTCAAAAGGGGTTGTGGTTGTTTTGGGTTCTCTTTGCTATTCATTACAGTTCATTTTGTTTGGTTGTGTGCGCTTTGCATTGGGTTGAGTAGCCATGGTTGAGAAAGAGACAGAGACTTTTGGCCCCAAAGATGATGAGTTGCCAAGATATGTTATCTCTAGGCATGAACTGAATATTTTCTAGCTTGGGCACATGCATTTAAAATTTTTCTCAAAGGGATGAGACGGTTGAGTTACATTACAGACCTTCCACCTGCAGAAAGAGATTCTAAACTTAATAGTTTGGGAAAGCACAGATTCAGTGGTTATAGATTGGTTGTGGCACAGTTTGGAGCCCTGTACTGTCACTATAGTCAAGTTTTGTGATATGTCGAAAAAGATTTGGGTTTCCCTTGTTGACTCTTTTTGTCACTATAGTAATGTTTCTCGATTATATGAGCTTTATGAGCAGATATTTACCACTAAGCTGTCTGGTAAGCCTATGGATGACTATTATAGGCTTATAGCAATCTAAAGAGTCTTTAGGATCATCTGTTGTATTATCGACCTCTTACTACTGATTTCGTGCAACAAAGGTGTCATTGGGAAGATTTTATGGTTGCATCTTTTCTTTTTAGTTTGGACATTGACTTGTGCGGGTTCAATGATCAGATTCTTGCTAGTGAGACTTTACTTACTACTACTAATACCTATTCTAGGCTTTGACGTTTTTCCTTGGGCCAATCCTTCGTTGCTCCTAGTTCTCCTCTTCTATTTCTAAAGCTTCGCTGATAGTAGTCGTAACACTAATCATGGTAGTCGTGGAGGTCGTTTTATTCGAGATGGGTCCCGCAGTTGTGGTTGGTTTAGTAATCGTGGTGATTAGAAGTGTGATTTTTGTGGTGGAACTAATCATATAGAACCATATTGTTGGAAGAAGTACGATAAGCCCACCTATGCTCATTATGTCACTGATGGGACTCCCCAGTATCAGCCACCTCTCTCATCAACATTCTCTAGTCTGTTCGTTCCTTCGGTTAGCTCTCATGATGCACCCACCTCTCATTTTAGTGAATTGGTGGTTAAGGCTTTACGCATTATTTATCCTTTCACTTCTACTCTTACTTTAGCAAAGTCAGGTAATGTGGCATGCGATGTTGTTTCCCCTCCACTAGTCACCGATTTTGGCGCCAGTTCACACGTCTAGTAATTCATCTTTGTTTTATAATTTGACTTATCTTCAACATCATATTGTCTTAGATGATGGGTCTTCTTGTTCTGTTCATGGGCGCGGTGTACGTCATCCCACCTCATCTCTTTCCTCGTATTTGAGTCTTTTTGTTCGTGGCTTCCCTTTCAATTTGCTCTTTGTTAGTCAATTAACTAAAATCTTAAATTATCTTCTTGCGTTTTTCAGGACCTCTAGGCCCAAAAGATGATTGGTTCGAGGCATGAGAGAGATTGCCTACTATTTAGATACCGATCGCTTGTCTCGTCCCTTTGCATCTATGTTGAGTGCTTATGTTTCCCTTCTTCAATGGCACCTATGCCTCAATCATCCCTCTTTGGCCAAGCTAAAGTTAGTTATTCTGTCTTTGAGTCATTTGTCTAGTTTAGAGTGAGAAGCTTGTCAGTTCGGCAAGTATCACTATAGTTCTTTTCCTTATAGTAGTCATAATTGTGCGTTTGAGTCTTTTGATGTAATTCGCATGGACATTTGAGGTCCTTGAACTCTTACTATTAATGGATATTTCTATTTTGTTGTCTTTATTAATGATTTTTCTTGCATGGCTTAGCTTTTTCTGCTGAAACGCCGATCTGAACTACCTTATATTCTCACTAAGTTTTATGTTGAGATTTTTACTTAGTTTGGCCAGTGTACTAAAGTCATTCGATCTGATAATGCCTTAGAATACATGCTGTCTGTTGTTACTTCTTTTTGTGTTGATCCTAGGATCATTCATTAGACTAGTTGTGCTCAAACTCCCCAAAAGAATGGTATCGCTGAGCGGAAGTATCGTCATATATTACATGTTGCATGTACCTTGCTATTCCATACGCATGTACCAAAACATTATGGGGTGACACTGTTCTTATTGCTTTTTATCTAATTAATCACGTATGCCTTCTTTATCCTTCACCAGAAGTCTCCATTTTCCCTTTTATATCCTGCTTGTTATCTCCTCTCCCTTCTCCTTCAAATGTTTGGTTGTGTTGCCTTTGTTTATGTTCTTGATCCCAGACTTGATAAGCTTTTCCTTTGGGCTCATAAATGTGTTTTTCTTGAGTATTTTCGGATTCAAAAGGGGTATAGGTGTTATCATTTTGACTCTCGCTGATACTTTGTAAGTGCTGATGTTATCTTTCTTAAATCCACTTCTTTTTTTACTTTACCCGGCCAGGAGTTATACTCCGACATTATCTACTATCGTGAAGGGGAGTCTACGTCTCCCACTTTATCGCTTCCCCTTTGCCTTCCTGTGTAGTTGCCCTCTACTCGTCCTTTGCAGGTACATCAACACTCTCGCGATCGACAAATTGTTTCTCTTAGCCTAATGTCGTCATCTTTTACGTCAAAGGCTCCTAATTTGTCTCCTTCCCTAGTTGATAACATATCCATTGCCTTATGCTGCGGTAAAAGTACTTGTACTCAATACCCAATTGCTCAGTATGTTTGCTATGATCGTGCCTCTCTTTGCCTTTTGCCCTTTTCTACTGCCTTGTCTACTATTTTTATTCCTACATCTCATAAGCAGGCTATGTCTTTGTTTGGATGGAAGCAAGATATGGATGAGGAAATGCGTACCTTTCATCAAATTCACAATTAGGTGCTTACCCTCTCCCTTCAGGCAAACAAATTGTTAGACACCGCTGGGAATATACCGTCAAATATCTTCCTAATGAGTCCGTCGAGCTTCTTAAGTCCCGATTTGTGGCCAAAGGCTACACAGACATATAGTGTTGATTATTTGGAGACTTTTTCTCCTGTGGCTAGCCTTAATTTTGTTCACATTCTTCTCTCAGTTGTCGTTAGTCATTCTTGGCCTTTGCACCAACTTGATATTGAGAATTCTTTTCTTCATGGTGATCTTAAGGATCAGGTCTATATGTCTCAACCTTCTGGTTATGTTGTGTTTGACAGTGAAAATCTTGTCTGCTGTTTACGTAAGACTCTCCATGGTCTGAAGCAATCTCCTCGTGCTTGGTTTGATCGTTTCAACTCTGTTGTCCTTGCATACCCTTTTCGGCGTTCCATATTTGATCATTCAGTTTTTGTTCCTCATTCTTTTACTGGTCCTATTGTGTTGATTGTCTATGTTGTTGATATCATTATTTTCGGTGATGATTCTGATGGTATTACTGCTTTAAAACGGCATTTGGGTCAATATTTTCATACAAAGGACTTAGTTTTCTTCGTTACCTTCTTGGGATTGAGGTTGCCCATTCTTCTCAAGGGCTCTCTTCATCCTAATGCAAGTACATTCAAATCTTCTCTCCGACAATTCGGTTACATGGTGCTCATCTAACCAACACGCCTATGGATTCCACTGGTAAGCTTGATGTCGCTTCTGGTGCTCTATTTTCTGATGTTGGTCGCTATCATTGCCTAGTTGGAGAACTCATTTATCTCATGGTTACTTGCCTCGACATTACTAATGTTGTTGGGATGGTTAGCCAATATATGCATGCTCCTCGCCAACCCAATTATGATGTTGTTTGTCATGTCTTGCGATATTTGAAGAGTTTTCTTGATTGTTAGTTGTTATATCGGCCTTCTAATTCCTTGTCTGTTATTGGTTTTAGTGATATGGATTGGGTTGAGTTGGGTTGGTAGTTGTTTTGATATGCGGTCCACCTTGAGATATTGTACTTTCGCTGGTGGTAATCTTGTGACCCTAAAAAGTAGCCTGTTGTTTCCTAGTCAAGTGCTGAGACTAAGTATCGTGCTATATAGCCTATGTTGCCTCCAAGATGTTGTGGGTTCGCTCTCTTCTACTTGATTTTGGTTTTACGGCTCCTGTGAAAATGTTATGTGATAACCAGGCAGCCATCTTTATTGTTAATAATTCAGTCTTTCATGAGCAGACTAAACGTATTGAGATTGATTGTCATTTCATCTGTGATTTATTGATGCAAAAACGGATTATCACTCTTTATATTTGTTTGGCAGATCAGATTAGTAATACCTTTACCAAGTCCTTACCTCGTTCTTCTTTCCTTCACTTGTGTTCTAAGCTGGGAATATTTAATCTATGTGCTCCTCCTTGAGGGGGAGTTGAGAGTATATATTTTCTATTTTATTATGAGCAGACTAAACGTATTGAGGTTGATTATCATTTCATTTATGATTTATTGATGCAAAAACGGATTATTATTCCCTACATTTATTCGGCAGATCAGATCGGTAATATCTTTACCAAGTCCTTACCTCGTTTTTCTTTCCTTCACTTGTCTTCTAAGCTGGGAATATTTGATCTATGTGCTCCTCCTTGAGGGGGAGTTGAGAGTATATATTTTCTACTTTATTTTATGACTCAAGTGTACTATTGTCATTGTGTTGTAGAGTTTTTTTAATATAAATAGATGTCACGTGGATAGGACTAGATATGTTCTTAAAATTCTAATTTTTCATCTTTTCTTCTCTCTTTTCTTCTCTTTTTATCAAATCCTAAATATTCAGTTCTTTGTACTTTAAATAGTATTGTGAGATTCGGTTCATGGTGAGTGTATATATAGGTGATATAAAGAGAAAAAAGAAGAGCAGTAGAGAGAAAAATCTAATGTGGCTTGAGCCTTTCCCCCTCTTTTCTCTAATGCTTCTAATTCATCAACCTGCAAGTTTGTTTTTACTAGGTTCTAACTATTGTTCGCTGCGTATCATATCAATTGATACGTGATGGGAATTGGGAACTTCAATACCGATATTGTCCGAGATCAGCTAATACATGGTTGTACCACCAATAGCTATATGTACGATATTGCGATTTAAAACCTTGTTTGTACTTGATTTCTCAAAGCTATACGTATTGGGTGTATTGCTATTTCAACAGGTAGCATTGTTTTCGACCATAAACAAAGGAGAATGCTGTTGCTTGTGTTGGCCATCACTTTGAAGTCGTACGCCCAAAGGGCCAAAGGAAGATGTTTAGTCCAAATCGTAGAGAACTCATAATATTCTATTTAATAATCTTACAGCGTTTTATGTGATGCTTCAGCCAGTCCATTGTCGTACATTAATGCAGAGTAGAGTGATTGTGCATGACATCATTAGTTTCCTTGCCCTACATGTTGGTTAGCAAATGGAGTATCATTGCAAGAGCCTATGGGGGTGTTTGGCTAAGCTTTTTGGCCTAGCTTTTAACTTTCTACTATCAATTTTAGCTATGAGGTACAATCTTTTTCAAACACCCACAACTTCTCCTTCAAGTTTTAACTATTTTTTCTTCCATTTCAGCTACAACCTATAATTTTTACCGAACACTCATAATTTCTGTTGCAAGCTACAATCTATAAGTTACTAGTTTCACCAATCCCAAACACCCGCTATATAGTTGGGATCCCAAATTTTGAAATTATATATTTTTTGATGAAATCTACTATGGCTGGGCCAGTAGCGCCGTAGGGAGATAGCTTTCACCCATTTGGTGTACAATTCTGTAGTCGTGGGGATCTAAATATTATCGCGAGAAGGAGAGAGAGGGCCTTCATTGCCCATGTGTGTCATGGTCCTATTGTCGTTATCTGTCCTGATTGGATGTATTAGATTGTCGTGCGACTAACTTTGTTTGCATTGTTGGACGGGAGTTATAGAATCGGGCTTCATCATGGCTAGTATTAACCCGAATGCAGAAATTGGCCAGATAACTTTGCCCCTCCCTAATGTTCCCTCTTATGAGTTTCATCTAGGACAATTTTGATATCTTGTCCGGCAATGCATTTCAGTGGCTTGTCATTATAACACCTTCTATAGAGCCCATCTTCCTGCAAGAGATATTTGGAGGCCTTTTCTTCGTTATGACTACATCTTTTTCAATAAAGGAAAGGATCCTTCCCTAAGATAATCAATGTACGGTTGCCGCCAATTATTTCTTAGGCCCATAAAATTGCACTCAGCGGGTGTAGAAGTCGGCACAACTGGGGCAATCTTGTTGAACTTTTGTCGCGTCCTTGGCTATGCTAGGCCAGAAGTAATCTTGTCCTTGCATTCATCCATAGAGGCTTATATCTACTGTTTGCATGACTTCCTATGTACCTCATCCAATGTTTAAGCGTGATTAGTGGTAATCCCTCTTTTAACATCTTTATAATGGGAGCACGCCAATCATTTTCTAGGGGCTTGTCGATTTCATTGAAGAGTGATCCTATTGAGCATGGGACTATTCTATGGAAAATCTCTATCGTTGAGGTCCTGTATCGGCTTTAGAAGCTAATCTAACTAATGCAACGGGATGTCGGTTGTCAGCTATGGGAAAATGTTCTACTGTTACCATAACAAATTTGTATAGTAGTTTTTGGATTAGGGTTTCGTGCATGACTAAGCTTGTTCCTTTATAGCATATTCCTTTGGAGTCTCCCCATTTTTCCCGACTCTCCACCCCTATATTCAGTTCTTCCTTAGTCTCGACCATGAATCCCAAGATCAATGCCTTGGATTCAGTCTCATTATTAGAGAATTTGAAATCTAACTTGTAATACAGGTCAATTGAAAGATCATCATATGCAATCAGAACTATTCTAGCTTCTCCTTGGCAAGTAGGTGTGCCTTCAAACCAAAGTGTCCATTCTTCCAATTTTACCATCTTGACTTCCAAATAGTTACTGAGGGCATCGTCAGAATGAGGCTCTTACTCACCATTAGGGAATTACACACCCTAGAAACAGTTTTCAGTAGTGGGTTTATTTTGAGCTTTTATGTGTGACATCTGTTAAATACTTTTTTAAGTCTTGCAAATGATTCTTTTTGGCCTTAGATTTTACTACCAAATCATCTATGTAGAATTCCACATTTTTAAGGAGCTTATCCTGAAAGAGTGTTGTTGTTGTGCACTGATACGTAGCTCCAGTGTTTTTGTGCTAAATGGCATAACCATGCGATAGAATACACCGATTGGAATTCTAAAAGCGGTCTGTGATATCCTGGTATTCCACATCGGAAAGGGAGAGGGAGTTCATGGGTTATAAAAGAAAAATCTTGGACCTTTACATTCAACGAGGCCTGTTCCCAAGTGGTAGAAACCCCAGCAGAACTCCGCAGTTAAACGTGCTTGAGCGGGAGCAATGCAAGGATGGGTGACCCCATGGGAAGAACAAAACCGTGAGGGCTTTTACCTAAAGCGGACAATATCGTTGCCACGTGAAGGGTCGAGGTGTTACAGATGGTATCAGAGCCGATTCTCCTCACTTCCGAGTGTGGGTCCCTGCCGTCTCGCGTGACATGTGGGCGGGCTACAGAGTGGGCGGGTCGATAAGGACTGGTAGGCTACTGCACAGGGACGTGCAGCCCTAAGGGGGGTGGATTGTGATATCCTGGTATTTCACATTGGAAAGGGAGAGAGAGTTCCTGGGCTATAAAAGAAAAAATCTTGGACCCTTACATTCAACGAGGCCTGTCCCCAGGTGGTAGAAACCCAAGCAGAACTCCGCAGTTAAGCGTGCTTGAGCAGGAGCAATGCAAGGATGGATGACCCCCTGGAAAGAACAAAATCGTGAGGGTTTTTGCCCAAAGCAGACAATATCGTTGCCATGTGAAGTGTCGGGGTGTTACACGGTCTTTTGGGGCTCTTGAGGATCCATCTTATCTGATTGTGCCCATTGGAGCCATCCACAAAGGAGAACATCTGATACCTGGCAGTTGTATCTATCAACAAATATCCACATTGACAAAGGAAAATCATCTTTAGGACATGCCCTGTTGTGGTCATGGAAATCAATGTACATCCTAATTTCAACATTTTTCTTTTGTGCTGGTGCAATATTAGCAAGCCATTGAGGAGTTGTATAGGTTATATAAAGCCTATGCTTTGGAGCTTTTTTATTTCTTCTTTATTTGCAACTCAGTTTCTGTCCTAAAGACTCTCGAGACATTGGCTTGACAGCTAGATAAATGTAGAAGCAATGTGTTAGCTTTATGATTATGTTAGCTTTATTATTATTATTGTCATCCAATGTGGTTGGGCACACCGTATCTTATTGTATATTCTCGCTAGTTTATAATAAACTGTTGCGTGTCCCATTAGGGTTAACGCCTTTATTCAACTTAATACTGTCCTATTAACATGGTATCAGAGCCACTACCGCCAACAGCTTCTCCTTGAAACCTGAACCCTAGCCGCTAACCACCTAAGCCGCCACCTCTAGCACCGAAACCCATCGCCGCACCTTCACCAGCCACTGCCGCACCTCCAAAACCCTAGCCGCCACCTCTGACACCCTCTTTCAGCCATTGATAGCCCTTGCTGACTCCCTTTCGGCCATCGACAGCCCCTTTTCAGCCCCTTTTTAGCCGCCAACAGCTGTCGACTCTCTCTCTCTCCCTCATTGTGTCATCTGTTAAATGGGCTGCCTTCATTCCGGGAAGAGGTTCTGTACTCTCCGATTCTTGGTGATGCAGTGAGGGTTGATTGCTGCTTTCTGCAGTTATTCTATGCTCTAGTTCTTTGGTGTTGTGAGGAGTTGTGATTCTGTTTTTTGAATAAAGATGTCATCGGGAGGAGATGAGTTTGCTACCTGGACTTCTGGGACTAATGAGTCTTTCACCGATACCGGGCGATCAGCAAGAACTGAGGTATTCTCTTCTTCTACTCGGCTTGTCGATGAGAAACTTGATGGAGCTTCCGCTTTTCATTTGTGGAGGAAGAATGCGTTGAAATCTCTGCCAGGCATAGAATTGGATTCCCACTTATTTGATGATGCACCAGATGCTAGTTCATCTACCTACTATACTTGGGTGCGGGATGATGCTCGCCTCTTCAGTCAGATCATGAATTCAATGGACCGTAGTGTCAAGATCTTGATCGCCAGCGCTGATACGGTGAAAAAAATATGGGCGACTCTAGAAGATTTTTATTCCTCCACGAATGACTTATCACGTCTATATGATGTGATGCGAGGCTTTTTTCGCTCGCAACAGACTGATCGTCCCCTTTAGGAGCACTTTATGCGATTTAAGGTGCTTGCTAACGAGTTTGATAGGCTCATTCCATTCACTAATTTGCTCAGTAAGTTTCAGGAGCAGCAGATGCAGATTCTAGTAGTGTGCTTCCTGATCAGTTTAGATCATGAGTATGACATGACTCGTTCACAGATTCTTGCTAGGACTGGAATTCCCACCTTGTCTGAGACTTTCCGTGGGGTGAGTCGCTTGATGTGTCGTAACAACACTCGGCCTTCACCTGATGCTAGTGATCAATCTGCCTTTGTTGCTCATCGAGGTAGCAGTGGAGCCCGTGGTCGTGGCCGTGGTTGTGGTAGGGGTCGTGGTGGTGGTCGGACTGGTGGAGATGGATGGCGCGAAGGGGGTGCTCGCGAGACTCGTTATTGTTACTACTGTGGTATTTAGGGACATATTTGTAGTGCCTGTTATAAGTTACATGGAAAACCGTCTCCAATGGCTAATGCTTTTGTTGATTATCCCAAGGCAGACTCGTCTTCCTCTTCCCAGAAGCAGCTAGTTGAAATGATACCAGCAGAATATGAGTAGTGTGCTCAATCTAAGGTTGCTAGTCCTCCCGATCCTGTCGCCGTTACCTTTGCAGGTAATCCTAGTGCTTGTTTGGCAACTGCTCCATCTGATTGTGTGATTGATTCAGGTGCCTTCTATCATATGGCTGGTTCCACAGGTATATTGTCTGATTATCAGGTAACTCCTAGACATCGTAGTGTTCTTGTGGCTAATGAATCTTCCTTACCAGTTCATGGGCGTGGAGTTGCTACTCCCACGCCGTCCTTGACCCTAACTAATGTTTTACATACTCCTAGGAATCCATTAAACTTGTTATTAGTCAGTCAACTCACTAATGATCTCAACTGTTGTGTGACTTTTTATCATGATGGTTTTTTTTTTCAGGATCTTACAACGAGGAAGATTATCAGTAGAGGTCGAATTTCTGATGGGCTATACTTGGAGAAGGAGGTGGCTGCTAAGGCCTGCTCAATAATCTCTTCTCCCAGTTTTGAGGCTCATTGTGGTTTGGGGCACCCATCTATATCTAGTTTGCATAGTCTTTGTCCTAGTTTTCATTATATTTCTCATATTGAGTGTGAGTCGTGTTGGTTAGCAAAGCACCCGTGTGTTCCTTTATTGCCTCGGGTCAATAAATGAGCTTCGGCTCCTTTTTCTTTTGTTCATTCAGACGTTTGGGGGTCGTGTCCAGTCGAGTTTGTTTTTGGATTTCGTTATTATGTTATATTTGTGGATGATTATTCTCGTGTGACCTTTTTATATCCTATGCGACATAAATCTAAAGTAGCTTCTACTTTTTTCTTGTTTTGTATGGAAGTGCAAACCTAGTTTCAGGCACAGGTTAAATATTTGTGCAGTGAAGAGTTTTATGTCTGCTCATGGTATTGTTTATCAGACTTTTTGCCCAGCTACACCACAGCAAAATGGTGTCATTGAGCGCAAGAATCGCCATATTATGGAGACTGCTCGTGCTATGCTGTTTCAGATGCAAGTGCCTAAGAAGTTCTGGGGGCATGCCGTGTTAACTGCTTGTTACTTGATCAACCGCCTCCCCTCTCAGGTCGTTGGTGGAAAAATTCCGATGGAGGTACTCTCTCCAACGAAGAGCCTTTTCTCCTTACCCTTGCGAATTTTTGGGTGCCTTTGTTATGTCTGTGACACCCATCCCCAACGGATGAAATTAGATGCTCGTGCTGTCAAGTGCATCTTCCTTGATTATTCTAAGACTCAGAAGGGGTACCGTTGTTTTTGTCCCTCACTAAACAAGTTCCTTGTCTCCTGGGATGTCGTATTTCTGGAGTCTACTCATTTCTTTTCTGCATTAGCTTCGGTTGTGTCGGGGTTGAGAGGTCTGATCCTGAACATCTTGAGTTCTTCGTGTCTTGCTTGCCTTTGTCTTCTCCTACAGGTATTCCTACTACTAAGGGGTCCTCTCCACCTTCCTTATCAATTTCATCAGCTTAATTGGAACTCTTCTCTGCTGAGCCAGTCTACTCGTCTGAGGATCGTCTCTCCACGGTTAGTGCTTCTTCTCCTGACAGTGATGTTCTTATTACTACTTGGAAATCTTATCGGACTTGCAGGGATCACCCATTATATACTACATCCTACAAGGGACTTTCAGCCTCCTTACAGGCTTGTATAGTCATTCTGGATCAGGCCGTTATTCCTCGTACTGTTCCTGAGGCATTAGCTGACCTTGGATGGCGGGGTGCCGTGATGGAGGAGATACAAGCACTTGAGTCTACCTCTACCTGGTCTCTTGTATATTTTCCAGACGGTAAGCAGGCTATTGGATGCAAATGGGTCTTTACGGTCAAGGTTCACCCTGATGGTTCTCTTTCCCGCTTGAAGGCCCGTCTTGTTGCAAAGGGGTATGCTCAGTTGTATGGAATTGATTATTTTGAGACTTTCTCCTCGGTTGCCAAGATGGCATCTGTTTGCCTTTTTATGTCTCTAGCTGCTACTAGCCATTGGCCTTTGTATCAGCTTGATGTGAAGAATGCATTTTTTCACGGTGATTTGCAGGAGGAAGTCTATATGGAGCAACCTCTAGGTTTTGTTGCTCAAGGGGGGTCCCAACTGGTTTGTCGCCTACATCGATCCCTTTATGGCTTGAAGCAGTCTCCACGAGCGTGGTTTGGTCGATTTAGTATGGTTATGCATCAATGTGATCTTTTACAGTCCGGAAAGGACCACACTGTGTTCTATAGGCGCTCCTCTACTGGATGTATTTTATTGTTGGTTTACGTTGATGATATTGTTATCACATGTGATGATGCCGTGGACATTTCTGAGTTGAAGCAATTTTTAAAATCTTAGTTTCAAACTAAAGACTTGAGGAAATTGAAATACTTCCTCGGTGTTGAGGTGACACGAGGCAAGAAGAGTATCTTTATTTTTCAGATGAAGTATGTACTAGATATTCTAGCTGATGCGGGACTTCTACATGCAAAAGGTGTTGAGTCACCTATGGACTCAAGTGTCGAATTTCTCCCCGATGAGAGTAATGTTTTTCCTCATCTTGACCGATATAGGAGAATGGTTGGGAAGTTGAACTATCTGACAACAATGACAAGACCGGATATAGCTTTTCCTGTGAGTGTGGTGAGCCAGTTTATGGCTGCACCTCGGGTTCTATATTGGAACGCCGTTGTTCGAATTCTACGATATCTCCACAATAATCCTGGCAAGGGGATAAATTTCAGTGATCATGGTTACTTTATGATGGAAGGGTATTCTGATACTGACTCGGTGGGATGTCCCATTGATTGGAGGTCAACTTTCGAATTTTCTATATTTATTGGTGGCAATCTTATTTCTTGAAAGAGTAAGAAGTAGGGCGTGATCTTTAGATCGAGTGCATAAGCTGAATATTAGGCCATGGCTATGGTGACATCTGAGATTTTATGGCTCTGTCAGTTGCTTAGTGAATTAGGTGATCTTTGCCATGGCCCAACAAAACTGTGGTGTGACAATAAATATGCAGTGTATATTGTCACAAATTCAGTGTTTCACGAGCGCACGAAACATATCGAGGTAGACTGTCATTTCATTCGGCGTGAGTATCAGAACGGTGTGATCGTGTTTGGATCAGTTCGTACTAGAGAGCAATTGGCAGATATTTTCACTAAGTCTGTTCCGAGTCCTCGGGTTCGATACATATGTGACAAACTGAGCATATTAGATATTTATGCTCTAACTTGAGGGGGGGTTAGCTTTATAGTTATGTTAGTTTTATTATTATTATTGTCATCCAGTGTGGTTAGACACACCATATTTTATTATATGTTCTCGCTGGTATATAATAAACTGTTGCGTGCCCTATTAGAGTTCACGCCTTTATTCAACCTAATATTGTCTTATTAACACGGTGCATGGTCATGGCGGGGCTTTGTCCTATAAAAACGCCCATATACTCCCCACTTGACAATTTCCAAAGGGATTATAGGTCTTTAGTGAACAAATCCTTGGAGATGAATATCAGTCGCCTCACCGCATCTCTTGGGTCCTAGCCCACTTCTTCTTTAGCTTCTGTTTTTGAGGCTTTGGATGTTTAATGAAAGCACTTGGGAGCTTTCTCAACCTCCTGTACTGCCTTTGTTGCTTTCTCTCTTTGGACTTGTATTTCTTGCTAGCCTGTGAAGGGGTCCGGTTGGCTAGTACTTGAGTGGCTACAGTAGAGAGTCTCTGTTGCTTTGCAGGAATTTTATTATGTTGAATTTGAATCCTGTTTGAATCTTTGAAATGTCGGGGCCAACTAAGTTGGAGTTATGCGACTCTAATGAACAGATTAATTGCTGCAGGCAAGATGTGCTTTTTTGCTTATGACACTTATATGTGGTTGAATTTTTTATTTTTTTTCCAGGCTCTTCAAGCATCCAGTTAAAGGATGAACTGACTGGATCTGTACATCTAGTAGGTGCCCATTATCTGTCTTCTTCTTGGAGTCTCAGCTCCCAAAGGGCTATAATCTTCTTCTTGATAACTGTTTTGCTGCATGATCTACTTCACTGAAGCGACAAAATTGACGTAAAGATATGAAACAATCACAGAAATTCATTGAATGACAATTGGAGTCATTGACTAGTCTGATTGCATGCGGATTTTTTTTTTTTCACAACACAATTAGTTCACTTTTTTCCTGTTTCTTTTTTTCTTTATATTTTTTCAGCTTTGGGTAAGTAAATTGGGGTTAAGATTTTCCTCTCATAGTTGAAGATTAGATACAAGAAGCATATTTCTATACATTGGCATTGTATGTAGATTACTACTGAGCTAATGTATATGCTTTGTTTGTATATATTCCACTTTTTGTTCCTCACATGATTAATTATCCGAAGCAAGGAGGGTGGTCATTTGGTTTCTAGGGCGCAGTTTAATTTGTTTTGGCTTTCAGTAGCTTCTATTCATTTGCTAATTGTGCACAGTATCTCAATTTTCATTTGCTATGTGGCTATCAAAAACCAAGTATTTTTGTTCCAGTAATGTTATGTTTGGATCTTGGATTTAACCATTCTCAATAAATTTTTTGTTTCCAATCCAACTGGAAAAGAAAGTTTACTTTATTTTCTTTTCCTATATTACTCCTGTTCTTTTCTCTCTGCAAATTCAACGTCTGAACATCTTATATTGCAGTTGGATTTATGGTAGAAGGTGATTTTTGAATAGCGGAAGTTTAAAGCACATAAATGAAGTTTCTTGAAAATCATTTTTTTCAGCTTTTTTTTAGATTGCTTTTTATTCAAAAGTGGAGAACAAAAACTGCGGCAAATGGTACAGCAGAAATTTCAATGGAAAAAACTTAAAGAGTTACTATCAAAAAGCAGTAACAAAGACTTCCATTGTAATTGCTTAATGAAGGTATAACTTGAGCCAGTCAAGTTGATTTTCTAACAATGACACGTTTAGATGAAGAGATTGTTAAGGAAGAATTGGGGACATGAAAATGATAAACTATACAAACCAAAATTTAAGGTCATTTTGGAATTAGGTGGGTTTTTTTTTTCTTTTCTTGAAGTCCACAGTAAGTAGTAGGTTTATCTGGCAAATTGTTAGATACTTCTGAAGTTGCGCCTGACAAATAAAAATTTTATATGCACTTTATGTGGGTCACCCGTTTTGCCCACCTATTCAACAAAAGGTAGGCTTATATTGTTCTATTTAAAGTGTTATTTGCTATGTAATTAGATGAGATTGTCACGTAAACAATGTTACGTGACGCTTTACAACTACTGAATAATTACTCGACTTATCTTAGTAAAATTGTAATTTTTGGTTTATCTTAGTAAAATTGTAGTTGTCATAAAAAGTCGTATAATATTTGGATAAAATTTTCAAAAATTTGCCTGTTTTAAATCACATCTTTTTTTGGCCCAGGGTTTTTGACATTTTTCATTTTAATTGTCATATTTCATCTAAATGTTAATTCAATAGTCAGAAGCTTTGTAAGGCACTAGTACTGTGAAATGATTCACGATGCCATATATAATTCCAATCAAAAGTATTGGTCAATTCCCTCTTTAGTCCTTAAAAGTTCAAAATTTCTCAATTTAATCCCTGAATTTTTTAACTATTTTAATAGTATAATTGCTAATTATTATTGTCTAGTTACTTGATGGTGAAAAGTATTGTACCTGTAGTCCCCCAACCTGGAGAAGGGGTTCTTGGCTTGCTTTAAAATTGATGGGAACAGGTTACACGAGGCAAATACCCGGCCTGGTAGGGATGGTTGTATCCGACCCCATAGGTTGACCCAGCCCCAGAAAATAAGCTTGGGCAGGAATATTTGAGCACACGGCATTCGGGCCAGCCGACCGAGTAGGTAAGATTACTGGCACTCTGTCAATTCCTCCTACTAATTCGGGACCCTTTCCCGTCTTTATCGGAAGACGTGGATCTTACGAGGTTTGAAGTAATCTTCCTAGCATAACTCACGAGATCCAACCAAATCATCGCCTATCTTCCTTAT
>JAUMHN010029672.1:0-29283 GCA_032360265.1 Heliamphora ciliata | reverse complement strand
CTCCGCAACACCTGTTGCAAGGATTTCTGCTCCACTTCCGCCTCCGCAAGTCGCCCCAACGCCTGTAGCTCCCGCCTCTCCTCCTCCAGCTTCTTCCCCTGTACCAGCCTCCGAAGCCAGCGGTGGTCTTATTCGGCCACACTCTTCTCCCCCTCCAGAAGCTTGTCCTGTCCAGCGCCGCCGTTTAGTGCGTGCGGACGACACTCCGGCTACTGAAGCCACCCCTGGCAGGGGTAGGGAAGCTGAAGTCCCAGCTCCAACCCCTGCCCACTAGCTCCCAGAGTTCAACCACCTGGGACGCCCGCTGACAGTGGAGGACTCCTCGAAGACGGAGAAGGTTGCCGAATGCCTTGCTAGAGGACTCGGTCTTCCCCAAGACATGGCTGACCATGCTGGGCTTTCTCTGCCAGCTTTGTTCGGTCGAATGTATCAACTCGGCGTGGGGGTAAGTTTCTTCTCTGGTTTCAAGTCTTGAATCTCCTCTTTTCTTTTTAGCTTGTATTTACCCGCTTCATTACGTGCCTTTGTTCGCAACATTTACAGGCTGTCACGGTTTTGCATGACCGCTTCACCGAGGTGTCGACAGAGACGAAAAACTTGGCAAAGCGCTGACCATATCCACCAAGCACTCCAAAGATTTGGAAGTCGACCTCGCCAGAAGCGTCTCGGCCATCCAGGGGCTTAAGACGAGGCTAAAGAGCGCCGAGGAAGAGATAAAGAAGGCACAAGAGGTGGAGAAGAAGATTATGGAGGAAGCGGCCGTGGTGATGACCGCCAACGCTGAACTTCATGCCCTCTTAAAGGTTGCTTAGGCAGAAGCCGAGATGCAGAAGAAGATCGCTGCTGACTTGGAGTCTGCTCGGGCCGAACGCGACGACCAGCTCTGGCAACAAGGTTGGGATGAGTGCGGGGACCACCTCGCAAAAGAAGTCCTAGGCCTTAAGACCGAGCTCCTTGCCCTGGGATACAAACAAGGCTTGGAGTGGGCTGGTGTCCTGCTAGACTCCCCTTTGTGGAGTGAGCCTCCCACCGGTGCAGATGCTGTACCCGCCGCCGAGGAGCAAGTGGCCGAGGTTGACCCCACGAACAACGAAGCACCGCCGGAGCTACCTCTTCCTCGGCTGGGGAATGTCTAGGATACTGCCACAAACCATCATGCCTTCGCAGGCGAGGATGTTGTGGAGATACCGGATGACGTCCAAGCTGAAGGGGAGATTGGCCTTGAGGTGGTTGATGAGGGCCAGAAGTAGGCTTCCTCTCTTTTCTTTTTATTAGATATATTTTGGAAGTTTGGCCATTTTACCCATATTTGTACTGCACAATATTTCGTATGAATGAAAAGTTTTGCCCATATCTGTATGTGCCTTTTTATTCTTTTTTATGCAAACTCGGTTCTATTCTATATATGTCAGAGGATGTTCTATCTTCAGGCCGAATTGGCCTCCTTCAGCGAGGGTTGTTTGAAACCCCGGGAGTTTTTCTAACTCCTAAGAGGATGTTCTATCCTCAGGTTGAACTGGCCTCCATCGAGGGGTTGTTTGAAACCCTGGGAGTTTTTCTAACTTCTGAGAGGATGTTCTATCCTCAGGCCGAGCTGGCCTCTTTCAGTGAGGGGTTGTTTGAAACCCTAAGAGTTTTTCTAACTCCTGAGAGGATGTTATATCCTCAGGCCAAGCTGGCCTCTTTCAGCGAGGGGTTGTTTGAAACCTTGGGAGTTTTTCTAACTCCTAAGAGGATGTTCTATCCTCAGGCCGAGCTGGCCTCCTTTAGTGAGGGGTTGTTTGAAACCCTAGAAGTTTTTCCAACTCTTGAGAATGTTCTATCCTCAAGCCGAGCTGGTTTCTTTCAGCGAGGGGTTGTCTGAAACCCTGGGAGTTTTTCTAACTCTTAAGAGGATGTTCTATCCTCAGGCCAAGCTAGTCTCTTTCAGCGAGGGGTTGTTTGAAACCCTAGGAGTTTTTCTAACTCCTGAGAGGATGTTCTATCCTCAGGCCGAGCTGGCTTCCAGCGATGGGTTGTTTGAAACCTTGGGAGTTTTTCTAACTCCTGAGAGGATGTTCTATCCTCAGGCCGAGCTGGCCTTTTTCAGCGAGCGGTTGTTTGAAACCCTGGGAGTTTTTCTAACTCTTGAGAGGATGTTCTATCCTCAGGCCGAACTGGCCCCTTTCAGTGAGGGGTTGTTTGAAACCCTAAGAGTTTTTCTAACTCCTGAGAGGATGTTCTATCCTTAGGCCGAGTTAGCCTCTTTCTGCGAGAGGTTGTTTGAAATCCTAGGAGTTTTTCTAACTCCTTAGAGGATGTTCTATCCTCAGGCCGAGCTGGCCTCTTTCAGCGAGAGGTTGTTTGAAACCCTAAGAGTTTTTCTAACTCCTGAGAGGATGTTCTATCCTCAGGCCGAGCTGACCTCCTTTAGCGATGGGTTGTTTGAAACCCTGGGAGTTTTTCTAACTCCTGAGAAGATGTTCTATTCTTAGGCCGAGCTGGCCTCCAGCGGGGGTTTGTTTGAAACCCCTGGAGTTGGTTACTTACTTCATCTCAGATACAGGAACGTAAGAAAATAAAAACAGAACTTCAGTTCATTAAACAACATCATAAAAAAGACACCTGTAGGGGTCGTTATAATAACGATCTCTCTTTGATAGGATAGGGTGTGTACAAAGAATTTAGTGATAAAAAACCCTCAGGTTGGCCGAGTTCCATGGCCGGGGTACGTCCTTCCCTTCCACATCCTCTAGATAATAAGCACCGGGACTTACCACTGTTTTGACCTTGTACGGGCCTTCCCAATTCGGTCCTAGCTTCCTTTCTTCCGATATCTTTGTATTTCCCATTACTTTTCTTAAAACTAGATCGCCAGGACCGAACTCTCTTGGTATTACCCTTTTGTTATAATCCCAACTCATCTCTTGCTGATAGGACCTGATTTTGAGGAGCGCTGCCTCCCTCTTTTCTTCAACTAAATCTAGCTCCCTGGCCAACAACTCCTCGTTTTTCTCGAGCTTGAATTCGTCAGTCCTCATCGTTGGAAGACTGATCTCGAGTGGAATTATAGCCTCGGTGCCGTAGGCCATCGAATATGGAGTTTTTCCAATTGGCCTGCGTGGGGTCGTTTGATAAGCCCACAACACGTGGGGAAGCTCCTCCACCCACCTACCTTTTTCCTTGTCTAGCCTCTTCTTGATCCCAGCCAAGATCGTTTTGTTCGAAGCCTCTGCTTGCCCATTGCACTGAGGATACGTCGGGGTAGAGTTATAGAACTCTATTTTTAATTCAGCATAGAATTCTCGAAATAACCTCCCATTGAACTGTGCCCCATTATCCAAAATGAGAGAGCGTGGGATCCCGAACCTGGTGACAATACTCCTCCATACGAACTTTTTCATGTCTGACTCCTTGATATTGGCAAGTGGCTCGGCCTCTATCCATTTGGTGAAATAGTCGGTTGCCAACACCATAAACTTCTTGTTGCTAACTGCTCTGGGGAATGGACTAATTATATCTAGTCCCCATCGCATGAACGGACAGGGGCCAATCAATGGGTTCAGCTTCCCCGCTGGCTGATGGATAAGACGGGAAAAACGCTGGCATTTTTCGCATTTTTCCACATACTGTTGGGTGTCTTTTTGCATGTAGGGCCACCAATACCCTTGTGAAATTGCCCTACAGGCAAGTGACCATCCTCTCGTATGACTTCCACAAATCCCATCATGGATCTCATAGAGAAGGTCATCCACCAGGATGGGGTGCACACACAAAAGGTATGGTCCCGTGTAGGAGCGACGGTACAACTTACTAGTTTGAGAGAGCCAAAAGCGGGCCGACTTCAACCTAACCTTATGTCCCTACTTCCAATCGGAGGGCAAGGTACTATCCTTTAAGAACGACATAATGGGATCCATCCACAATGGTAATTGCCCTGTTGAGAGGGACTCCCATTGCTCACCGGGCTGGTCGTGTATGCTCGAATTTAGGAGGAATTGCATAACCACCGTCTTCTCCCCATTCCCAATTGTTGTCGAGGTGAGATTGGCTAAATTGTCTGTGTGACTATTGTTGGCCCAGCTTATCCACTGTATCTTGATTGTTGCAAAGTTTCTCATGACTTCCATTGTCTTTAGGAGGTATTTGGTCATCCGGTCATCTTTGGCTTTATATTCTCCGTTCAGCCAGTTTACGACGAGCTGAGAATCGTTGAGCACATCTAGCGTAGAAATGCCGAGCTTCATTGCTGCTCTGAGCCTTGCTATCAATGCTTTGTATTTGGCCTCATTATTTGTAGCATCAAAATCGAGATGCAAGGACTGCTCTATCGTTTGTTCGTCTGGAGAAGTAAGTACCATTCCCACTCCTGAACCCCGATTGTTGGAGGCCCCATCTACATGCAAACTCCAGAGTCCCTTTAAACCAGTTGGTGAGATGAGTTCGGCTGCCGTTGGCTCTTCGGTCCCCCTCTTTGCAAATTCAACAACAAATTCGGTCAGTACTTGGGCCTTGATCACAATCCTGGTCCAAAAGCTGACATCGTGTTCCCCTAATTCTACTGCCCACTTAGTCATCCTTCCTGTTAGGTTGGCTTTTGAAAATATGGCCTTCAACGGGTACTTGGTGAGCACAACGATAGCATGGGCTTGAAAGTAGTGCTGTAGCTTCCGCGACGCTATGACTAACTCATAAGCGAGTTTTTCCAGAGGTAAGCATCTTATTTCTGGCCCTGAAAGTGTATGGCCGACATAATATACGGGAATCAATTGTTTTCCTTCCTCTCTAACCAGCACTGCGCTGACAGCATGTGAGGATACTGCCAGGTAGAGGTACAACACTTCTCCCTCTTCGGGGGTAGAGAGTAGAGGCGGGGAAGATAAATATGCTTTCAACTCTTAGAGCGCCTGTTCACACTCCGTGGTCCAGAAGAATTTATCTCCTTTCATTAGTGTCAAAAAGAAGGGTCGACATTTGTCAAGGGCTCGGCTTATAAACCTATTTAAGGCCGCCGTCATCCATGTTAGCTTTTGTACCTCCTTCACGGTGCTCGGCCTTTAGACTCCTAGGATGGCCGTAATCTGGTCCGGACTGGCTTCGATCCCTTGGTTGGTGACTAAGAATCAGAGAAATTTTCCCAAACTAACTTTGAATGCGCACTTAGATGCGTTTAGGCATAGGCGATGGGTTTTGAGGATGTCAACGATATCTTGGAGGTCGGTCAAATGGTCCTCTTTTATCCTGGATTTTACCACCATATCATCTATGTAGGCTTCCATCTTTTTCCCCAAAACTTCGACAAACATCTTCGTGATCATCTGTTGAAAAGTTGCCCCAGTATTCTTGAGACCGAACGGCATGACCTTGTAGCAATAGGTATCTCGTGGGGTAATGAACGAGGTCTTCTCTTGATCGTGATGACTCATGGAGATCTAATGGTAACCCCGGTATGCGTTTAAAAAACTCATGCTTTGATGTCCCGCCGTTGAGTCCACTAGCTGATCAATCTTTGGGAGAGGAAAACTATCCTTTGGGCAGGATTTATTCAGGTTTGTGAAATCCACACATACTATCCATTTCCTGCATTTCTTCTTGACCACCACCGTATTGGACAGCCACTCTGGATACCGAACTTCTCTGATCGCACTTGCTTTTAGTAATCTTTTGACTTCCTCAACTACTGCCTCGACGTGATGCGGTGCCGAGCGCCTCCCCTTCTGCTTCACGGGCTTGGAAGTGGGATTAACATTCAATGCGTGAGAGATGTAGGTAGGATCTACGCCTGGCATTTCATACGGGGTCCAAGAAAATACCTCTAAGTTTCGTCGCAACAAATAGAGCAGCTCTTCCTTTTCAAGCTCGGCCAAGGCTGAGCCGATTAAAAAACATCTCTCCTCATCATTATCATTGACTCTAACCATCTCGAGCTCTTCTATAGCTTTATTTTGGGCCGCCCTCCCCACATCCTCTAGGGCGGGCACGTCAGTTTCCTCTATGTTCTTCACTTCGTTGGCTTGTGCCTTAGTCCTCAAGGCCGCCACGAAACAATGCTTGGATGTGGTCTGATTCCCATATACAACCTCAACCCCTTCCACTGTGGGGAACTTCAGCATCTGATGATATGTAGAGGGGACAGCCTTTAATTCATGTAACCATGTGTGGCCCATGATGGCATTATAGGCTGAAGGCGCATCTACTACCAAAAAGTTTACTGCGAGCTTGGTTATTCCAACTTTTACTGGTACGGTGACCCTTCCCAGGGGCCAAGCAGGTTGGGAATTGAATCCAACGAGCGGAGTAGGAGACGAAATTAGATCTCAATCTCGAAGACCGAGCTTGTTAAAGAGATCATAGAACATTATCTCGACAGAGCTCCGCTGATCTACCAGCACCCTCTTTACTTCAAAATCCAAAAGACCAAGGGAGATCACCAGGGCATCATTGTGTGGGTGCTGGACCCGTTCCAAATCCTCTTCTGAGAATGAAATATGCCCCTCGCTTCTGTCCGATCTCGGCCTCTTTCTTGTTAGCACTTGTATCTTCGTTACCTCGATAATATGCCCCAATCTCTTCTTCTGTCCTCGCATGGTATACTTCTGTTCTGGCCCAACCGTTCCGTGAATTACACTGATGACTCCGTGATTCACCGGTCTACAGGAGGGGATTGGCTTTTGTAGTGACAAGTGACCTTTGCCCATCTGCCCCCTCTAGAAATTCTTTATGATGCCCTTGTTGCACTAGATCCTCCAGATGCTTCTTGAAAGCTCGACAATCCTCCATCTTGTGACTCTGCTCCAGGTGATAAGAGCACCTCCACCTTATGCCCCTCTCTGTCGCCAATTGGATGACCAAGTCGGGCAATATTTTAGGCCACTGAAAATAGGGTCTGTCCTTGATTTGGGGTAAGATTTTATGAATCGACTATTTGAATACTGCGTTCACGACTATCCTGGAATCAACCCCCAACCTAAGTTGCGCTTTCGGCAGCGCAGCCCTTAGCCTTTTACTTATTGACATTGGACTCGGCCTCTTTGCCCTCACTAGACATCGTCGTTCCATCCTCTCAGGGCTCAACCTTCTTTCCCTGGGCTTTGCCTCGGTCTCTATTCGTCCGACGTCTTCCTCTACCCTTATATACTGCTCCACTCGACCCATTAGCGCTGAAATGCCTTGTGGTGGTTTTTTGGTGAGTGAGGTCCTCAACTTTCCACTAGGCTAGAGCCCGTGTTTGAATGAGACAACGGCTAGCTCCTCGTTGCGATTTTCGATGTCATTGTACACTTTCTAATATTTTCTTGTGTAATCCCGTAATGACTCCTTCTTTTCTCTCTGTAACGCCATGAGCTAATCTATCTCTTTTGAAATCTTAGTATTTGTAACGAATCTCACCTCGAATCCCTTTGACAGGTCCTCCCAGCTTGTTATGGACTGAGGTGGGAGACAGTCAAATCACCGTAAATCGGCCTCTCCCAAGCTGGAGGAAAATACCTTACACATGAGGGTATCGTTTCTGCTCTATAACGTCATCATCTGCCTGTAATGGCTGATGTGAGTGTGCGGGTCAGTTTGCTCGTCAAACGAATTAAACCTCGGGAGAGAGAAACTGTGGGGTGGATCGGTTCAATCTATTCATTCAGAGAAAGGCGAGGGTGACTGCCCCTTCCTAAACTTCACTTGGTTCTACCATGGTGTAGTATCATGATACCACTTCTTTGCGCCCTCGAGGTGGATCTTTATTTTGTCTGGACTTCCTTGGAGTGTAGCTGCTTCCTTTCGTACTCGACTCCGCTCCTTGCTTTGCAAACTCCTTGGGAATCTAACCCAACCCTAGGCTGACCGCTTCCCTTTCTTCTTTGCCTCTTGGTCCGGAGGCCCTTGGTTCCCCGGAGTGGGAACTTCCGAGCGAGATATGCTGGCCCTGGCCTTGGCTTTTCAAAGCTGTGCAGAGCCTCGGGATTTCTTGCCCCATTGAACGGAGCGCAGTGTCGTGGGCCAATTCTTGCTTGAGAACTTTGACTGTTCTGTGGATGGGACTTTTTCCTTCTCTTCTTTGGTTTCCACGCTCTTCCACCGCGTATGGTGTAGGGTACTCGTTAAAGACAAAAGGCACTTTTGAGGGTGTCGCCATTGACAGTTTCACCTGAAGAACTGGGTTCCCACAAACAACGCCAAATGTACGGGAAAAACTCGTAAATTAGATTTGTTTGATGGATTGAACCTAGCCTGGTTGAACCCGTCGATATGTCAACACCTACAAAAATGAACACAGTGAACTAGCCAGCGGCCAACTGCCGGAGGCAACTCCGATGCTGAAGTTAGAAGTTTGAAGATAAGCTCAAAAACTACAAGTAATTGTCAAAATTCTTTTTTTATTACAAGAGCCCCCTTCTCCTCTTCTTTCTTTCTTTCTTTATAGAAGGTGTTTCTTTCTTCTCTCTCTTCAACCATCATCATTCTTTGACTCGTACCCTCTGTAAATCTGACTCCTCCTCTGTCACATGTTCCCAACATTTCGCCGTTATCCTTATGCCGGCGGCCGGCGAACTCCAGTCATATCACATTAAATAGACCGAGCTCAGCCTGTCCTTGTGGCTGAGCTCTTGGCTAAAATGCGTTCCCCGAGGAGGTGGCGCATTTAATGGTCTGACATACACCCTTCCAATCGCATTTAATACTATCCCGTTTCGGTCTAATCGCATTAAATGCTCTGACACAGCATTTAATGAAATCCCCATACTTAGCATCAGACTCTCATGGTTCGGCTCTGGATTGGGCTCCTTTTGTTTGGGCCTGGGCCTCATTGTGCAACCTGATTGGGCGAACTTAAAATGCGCCGTTTATTTTGTAGAGTATATCATTATTTTTGTGATCTGAACCGTTTATTTTGTAGAGTATATCGGAAATATCATTTACTTAAAAAGGGAATTTGATTGATATATATATATAGTATTTATTTTAATGGTATGTATAATTTGAAGAATAAAGCGTTGATTTTATTTAAAATAAATATATTCAAATAATATAGGTATCGATATACCCAACCAACTTAATTTTTTACATTATGATCTTTTCAAAAGGTTCTATAAAATGAACGGTAAGTTCATTAAAATAAATATAAAATATATCTATAATTATTATAAAATAGATTAAAAATACAATATAAATATTTTGAGGGTATAAACATAATTTCCTAAGGGGCAAAACTAAAGCTCGGGACTCACACTTTATATATAGTTGTAGATAAATAAAGAATCACAGTCATGGGTATTAAACATAGTGGCCATTACAAACTAAAAGTATAATACTACTGTGATGACCCAAGTGAACCACTGACTCAATAACTTAAACAATGAGTCTAACAACGCGACCTAAAACGCTTAAGTTCATGTTATTAGTAGTAGCCCACAAGTTTTTATATATACCAAATTAGATTTCTATCTCCCACCGATGTGGGATAGGGTATTACAATTATAGTCATGATAACCAGAGGTCGAAGCCATTACGTCTTACAAAGTTGCAACTGTTACATTGTTAAAATCCATCATACAATGTATAGTATGTGAATGCATTTAAACAGATAAAAATCATATAACAGAATCATCATAGTGTTCTAAGCACACTGTTTCTCACAAAAGTATGCATAGCATTTTCTGATGGAATCTAAATTATATTTCTAGTATTTTAGCTAATAAAAATAAAAATAAATAATAATAATGAAATAAAATAAAAAAATTAGGAAACCCTAACCATAACCATCCCGAGGAGGAAGAAAATGGGTTATAGAAGGGTTATGGTGGCCTATGAGTACCTAAAACAGATGATCGCTCTCAAGTGCCTCCTCATTCTACAGCATCGGGCCAGATGGATGGTGATAAGCCAAGAGTCCTCCATGGGTCAGTGAAGTCTCAAACTCAATTCGGAAGAACGAAATAGTCTAGGAGGGAGTCAAAAATATATGTCGAGATTGAGGGCGGTCAGTGTATCGGGAAGTGTATTAGTAAAGTATCAAGGTTAGAGTCATATTTGATAGAGTTTTGGCACTCTTTTAGCACGGGTCACTCTCTCTAAAAATGGCTAAAAACAACGTTATTTTTAAAATTCTAGACGCTGACGACGTCGTTTGATATGATGTCATGTATCTAGAATAGAAGGTTCTAAGAGAAGGACGCAGTCATGAACATTGAATATTGCGGCTGCGAGGAGTAATTAATAAACATCACGGCCATGACATTCAAAGCTCACAATCGGTTGTAGCATTGAAGCATCATCATGACCGTGAGAATAAAAAAAATGACTGTTAGTGGGATCGAATCACCACGATGGTTATGAAGTTCAAAGGTTGTGGCCTTGTGGTTTATGGGGGTATGAAGTGTTTTCTCGGTTTTTGAGTCAAGTTCTTAGTTTCTCAATCATTTGGAGTTATCCTTTGGCACAATCCCATATATCTTCATCATTGGAGCACACTCGGGGGAGCCTAAGATACAGCTTGGTCAAATTGGGGTGTCTACACTTACCACTTTTCGACAGAACTTGCAACAATTCATGGTGCATGTGAGTGTCAAAGTTATAGAGACAAATGTATTTTTACTAAGCTGTTGATCTTAGGCTAGCAAAAACATACAGAAAAGCATGGTCGTACTCAAATTTCTATCGAGCTGCCTATGTACCCCATTACAAGGGATCATACCAAAACGTAGTTCGTGGAGCAATGCATATAACTTCATGACGCAAAGAGGTTATTTCAATATGTAAACTATTGAGAACAAAATTTAGGGTCACATCATGGATTGAGGAAGATCAAAAGCCATTTTTTAGGTCATGAGCAGGACCAGATGAATTAACTTAGGTCATGAAAATGATCACGGAGTCAGTTTATGGTCATAAGGAGGACTGGGTTATTGAGAATCAATTTTAGGTCGTGAAAAGAATCAGGGGTTAGATTATGGTCACGAGGAGGACTGGGTTACTAAAAATCAGTTTTAGGTCATGAAAGAACTGGGGGTCAATTTTAGGTCATGAGAAAGACCGGGTTAGATTTAAGGTCTCAGGCAGAACTGAATTACTGAATTACTATGAGTTAGTTTTAGGTCATGGAAGGACCGAAGAGTCCAGTTTAAGGTTATGATGAGGATTATGTTATTGATAATCAGTTTTAGGTCATAAAAGTCAGTTTAAGGTCACAAAGAGGACCGTGAGAGGGTTTAAATTTATAAAGGTGCAAACTCCTTGGATTTGGGCTAAGAAGGCCAAAACAAAGGCTTTTTTGAAAGGGGGAAAGCATGGGTCAAAACTTCTAAGCTAGCCAACAAATACATTGTGGCTGCCAGGTTATGGATGCCACGGCTATGAAAAGTAACCCTATAGTTATTGTGGCTGTGTGACTAGGTTGTCACGACCATGAGTAAACGTTTGAAATTCCTCACGATCATTTTAAAGGGGCTTCATGGTCATGACTCGGTCCAACAGACATTACTTTTAAAAGGAATGATCCTCGCAACCGCGAGGTTACAGTCAGTTTAACAGAATCAGGCTTTTTGAGAGTTTCTCACTTGCTGAACATCATTTCTTCTCTCTCTCTCTCTCTCTCTCCCCTTCATCTTGGTTCTCTCTCTCTCTCTTTCTCGGCTCTAACTCTCTCTTGGTTCCTCTTGGTTCTCTCTTGACCACCATGCTTATATTGGTTTTTCTCAAGAGGGTGGTGCATTGGGTGGTAGTGCTTCGGGTGATGGTGGTGTGCATGGTGGTGGAGGTGGCGTGGGTGGTGTTAGTAGTAGTGGTGGCCCAGGTAGTGGTTTGAGCAGTGGTGATGGTGGTGGTGATGGCGCGCCGGAGGATGTGGCAGCGAATGTACTAGAGAGAGCCTCAGTAATGGGGATGCTGGACCACCTCGACTCGGTCATGTACATGCCTATTCTCCATCGGTCACTACCCCGAGGATGAAGAGGTACATCTCTCTTGATGTTGAGGTGGATCCTGATCTTCTTCTTTTGGAGCAAGAGGGCCATCTCTCGGTCACAAACCTTCTTGTATGCTTATTTGTTTCTTTTTGTGAATTTTTTTATGATTGAAAGTAGTTAAGTTGCATGAATTTGTTGAATGTTTGATGGGCGTTTTAATTTGTTGTAAACAAATGGTTACTTGGTGATCTTATTAAACCTTCCTGCATGCTTGAATCTATTGATTTGATCTTATTGGGTTTTATTGATCTCAGTGATTTGATTATAGAAAATGCTGGTTTCTGAACCCATTTAATATTTACGAACTTGGATGAATTAGTCATTGATGAGATTGGTGAATGGAAAGACTTTCTAACGTAATGGGGTATTGAATCGAACTTAAATTGAGTTGAGTTAGATTAATTTGAATGATATTTGGTGGATCTTGTAGACTTATACTTGTTGAATTGAATCTGGTGATTGAATGTTATTCCATTATCTCTATTGAATTTCGTTTGTAAAATAATAGTTGAGCTTACTGCGTCAAACTTGTCAAATGATTGTGTGTTAATTATGAATGGAGGTCGTGAATTCTTGAAAGATTAAATTAGTTAAAGAGCGTTGGGCTGAAAATCGTATCTTGACACTAGCTGAGAAAAAGCTTCTAGGTTTGAATCTGAAAATGACGTGCATTTAATTCGAATTGAAAATTACAAGTTTTGAATTAATTCGAATTTCAAGTTTGAAATAGTTGGATGGTTTTGAATGGATTGGGGTTTGGGGCAAAAGATACTAGAGTTTAAACTAAGAAATTAAGATTTTCGAATAAAATTTAGGGTAATGTAGGTTTTAGGGACAACATGTGCATGTTTTCTAAACTTTTTGAATTTTGTATTTGGGTTCTCAAATTAAACGTATTTGCTTCCCATTTACATGTTGCACTGTCTGTTTCACTTTGCCCTATTCCAAGATTAGGGTTCATTTTTTGATTCATGTTTTAGTGTTTTGTTTGTTTCAAGGTGCTTACTGTGTGCGCAGTTTCGTGGGCTCTTCTGTCGTGCTTGAGTGGTACATAGCCCTATCACAAAGGAGCTAAGAGCTCGTCGATCGGTAGAATTTGGCAAATTTGTAACCGCATTGGAGGAGACCAGCAACGACTGATTCCAGCTGACTATGCTAGCCAAGAGGTGATGGGATACCACCAACACCTTCCACCTCCCAACATTCAAGGCGACCCTCATTCCTCTCGACTTCGCTCTCATCACCAGGATTCAAGTAGGTGGTGACTTGGTCCCTTTTGATCAAAATATTTGTCAGAATAGAGATGTGCTCATCTACTTTCTTGGTCAGGTTCCCCCGACTATCGACAAGGGGATCATCCGGTATTCAAGGCTTCATTAGGCCTTCTATCACTTCATCTACACAGAAGTTCAACACTTTGAGTGAGTGGCCCAAGCCTTTCTCCTTTAAATGTTTGAGGTATCTTTATGCCTGCACTTACAGAATCGAGTGCACCTCCACTATCTCGCAGCGATGGTGATGGTGGACGAGATTGGCACCTACGACTAAGGAGGAATTGCCTTAGCCACCTTATATAGGTATATGAATACCTGAACATACACTATAAAGCACAACATTGTCGATTACTAAAGTATCTGGGAGGTACATCACTCTTTTCTTTCTCTATATTTCTTTCCTGCACTTTATTTGGATGCCCTGTGCTCTTATCTTCTCTTTTCCTCTTGCAACTTTCAGCCTATGAGTTCCTCGGCATGCCCGTGCTCGTGAACACGTGTAAGGATCCTCTGGTGATCCCTCAAGTTCTTCGATGGGCAAGGAAGCACCGTGGCACAAAGGCTGGTGGGAAAGACCTTGATGCTAACCACCTCTTTCTAGACACTCTTACTATTAATCAGGTAACTCTTCATTCTTCTACATCTTCATCTTCTCCTTGAACTGCAAATGAATTCTAACACTGGTTTCTCATCTTGCAGGTCTGATGGGATTTATGAGTCGGCATGGAGGCTCAAGCTGGGTAGGATGTCACACCCCGAAAGTGTAACAATAAAAACCCATGCAATTGATAAGGAAAGAACTCGGTTTAAAGACTTCCAAACCAAAAGAGCTTGTAAAAAGATTCTTTGTACTAAAACGAAACAAGGCTTCCAAATTTCTTGTAAAAGATAAGAACAAAAGCAAGTGTTTTACTTGTAGAACCATTCCCAAAATAAGTCATTTTACACCCCAAAGGATGCCCTAGAAGGTGCCAATCAAAATCTCTTTTAAATAAAGGGTCCTAAAATTTCTATACAGCAGGGGCCCACTCGAGCGAACCCTCCACCGCTCGAGCAGTGAGGTGCTAGCGAACTCCCTACCTAAAAACTAGAAAATTTTCTAAGTGTTGGGAAAACACTTTAGTTTCACAAACTTTGAACATGTTTTTAGATAGGCACAAATTTGAAGTTAAACATATATTTGGTAAAGACATAACTCCATTCAACTTGAAAACTCGAAGACCCAACATTTGAAACCATGATATTCATCCAAAAACTGAGGAATTAATCCACAATTCAAACCTATCGCCCTCACATGCATACACGATATGAATTCATGACATTAGGGCCTTACAACACGGGTTACTCCAACCTAAAATACATTCAACCAAGTATCCAAAAAGAATTACATTTACAATTCTAATTCTCAAAAGATTATACCAATGAACATGTAATTTTATCAAAAATGAACCGATACGGTTCTTACAAGAGTCCAACTCACTCGGCGACTTTTCGTGATCACCTGAAGTGTTATTAAACAACATGAGCTGAGGCTCGTAGAAAATTGACAAAAGATGAACAAATGCATGATATGCGAGGATAATTATGTGAATACATAAGAAGTTTTTGTTCAAAACCAAGTCCACTTTTCTAACCAATTCCTAGTCACATAACCGTTTTTCCCACACAAAACCAACTCCATTTACACACAGAAAAGCAGAGTTTTATCTTTTAATTAAGTACCAAATCTGGGTGACACCTATAGACTCTGGCTTAGTTATCACAACCAGACAACATGAGGTCCGATGGATAAATACTTATACTATAGCCCGACATGGAGAGCATAGAATTTTGGTTTTTCTCGGAAACATCGATGGATAGGCTGCCCAAAGCACTCTTTTATGGGAGTTAACCCGATGGAAGGGCCAACCACACATGCGCAAGTTTTTGGTCTTTCACCAAGAGCTGCTCGAGCCAAATTTATTTGTCCATTCAAGTCACACGGTACCTTAATTAGATCATACCTTATTCTGAACTACGTCATGGTTTAATTCCCTACTTGGGATACGTAGAAAACTTTTGTTTGAAGTTCGGCACAAACCTTCGTCTAAGTTTTATCTATAATCCCTCTTTGAGTGGTGATCAATGCAAATGCTTTGTCTCTGTCTTTCTAATAAGTTGATTGTATTACAAAAACGAAAATTAGAAGAACAATTTCAAAAATCGTCACAAAGTAGAAATAAAGAAATTTGTATTACCAAATTTTACTAATTCATTTCATTCTAAACACAAGAGATGCACACAAGTCCTCATTTCTTTCTAAACCAACTAAAAAGAGGAAACATCAAAACATTGGGGCACAACCAAGTGAAGTCAAGTCCTCGTTTTTGCATCCCCTTCTCACTTTGCCTTGTGTTTTAATTCTTTTCCCAGCCTAACCTTGTAATAATTAGAAAGTTTGCTCTCGAAACTGCAGCGAACTGGCATCTTCAACTGAGAAGTCCAAGCCTGCTAAAACTGGCACAAGAAAGGAGCCTGGTGAGGAAAGCTGTACATGTTACTCACAGCTGTAGTAGGCCTCATCTGGTCATATCCTAAGTAACAGAGGATGCGATAAGGGTGGTAGAAGGTTGGAAGCCTCGAGCCAATTAATAGAGCTCCTGGATGATCTATGGTGGTAGCTGTCATGAGAGAAGTTTTCAACCAAGGACAACACCAGAAAATCTCTTCTCTAATCAGAGAGTTCAGGAGATCCATTTAAGTAGCCTTAGTAGAGCAAAAATGATAGACTCGATGATGGAGGAAAGGCCTCGTGTTGTAGTCATCAGTCATAAGCTTCTCGAGCACATTCACCTTTTCCATCAGCCAAATCTGAGATAATAATAGAAAAAATGAGAGTTAAACGGAAAATAGAGAGAAATAACATAAAAGGTAGAGCTGAGCAAAAAATAGAGAGAAAATAACAAAAAAATGAGAGTTGAGCAGAAAAATTGAGAGGGAATAATAACAAAAATGAGAGCTGAGCAAAAAAATAGAGAGAAATAACATAAAAAAGGTGAGCTAAGTGGAAAAATAGAGAAAAAATAAAAAAAGGAAAGCCAAGTGAATATCTGAAGTAATAAAGCACTACTCACAAAGAAATGAGCACCCTCCCTATGGATTGCATCAATGCCAAGCATTGTCTCAGCAAGAACTCAAGGAATAAAATCTCGACCCTCCTTGATTTGATAAGCCACACCAACCAATAAGAAGCTACCCCGACCATTCGAGGAAACTAAGAGAAAGTGGGCTAGTAAGTAGATATAAAAAGCATAACGACTCTAGAGTTAAAAGGCAAAGTCAGCGAGAGAACCATGAAAACGAAATCGGTTAACGATATGAGTGATGTTAAAGATCTCGTCATGAGAAATGAGAAAAGACTCGTGATCAGAGCAATTGAAGAGTTGCATTAGTTTCTTCATTGGGCTTGCAAATGGAGTGGGTAACACAACTACATCCCAAGGAGAGAGCTCAAAGATGGAGAAAAGGTTCTCAATCATCGGGCACAGCTCTTCATAGCCGAAATGGAACACATGGACATCAGGATCTCAAACACAAAAGATGTCATTCAATCCTCATAGTCTTGAAAGAAAACAACGTGTATAAATTGAAGTTGACAAAGTTGTTATGCTCAACCGAGGAAAACTCGTCCATTCACGACAAGAGCGAGTTGTTGAAAGGAAAAACCATGAGAAACAATAAAGGGTGTTGAGGATTTCCAGGCAGATTGAGAGTCTGGGTGTAGCACCCTTTATATAGAGATGAGAAAAGGGGACCACAAAATCAGCATAGGTTTTTACACCAAAAAGAAAACATCACGATCGTCACCTTTCTCACTGTCGTAACATTATCCTAAATGTCGTAACCTTTGATTCAAATGGCCGCGATGTTCATTCATCCGTCCTCACGACCACCATTTTTTATTGTTACGATTGTAATGTTCAACCTCTCGGCCTTGACATTTTTTCGCAAAATTTTTTGACAAAGGTATCATTTTTGCAAGCTAAACTATTTCCTCACCTTGAGACTTGTTACAACTCTCAACATGCAAAATAGACTTGTGGAACCAGTTTTCAACTCGCAAACACATATCATACATAAATTTGAGACTCAAGTAATCAAAAGCACGTTTTGACATGAAATGTAAATGGCATAATCTATAAATGAATCATAATGTAAAGCGTAGGCTTGAAGATCTATCCCAATCAAGAGTTTAATATATCAAAAGTGTATCAATGAGCACGCAGAACTAATGAAATGGGCACGTAGTCCCAATAGAAATGAAACATGCACGTAAACCCGGGTATATAAGAAAAGAATGAAAAGGGAGGGAGGCCTAAATCTTGCTGAGGTCCCGTCTGTTTGAACTCGTACCCGTCATGAGAGGATGAACCTCCTGAAGTATAGCTGGTCTCCTCCTTCCCCTCTAAGTTCTCTATGGTGTGCTTTAGAGATCTTGCTCTTGAAGAAAAAGAAGAAGCAGAAGCTAAAGCTCACGTGGAAGAAGTAGCTGGCCTAGGACGTCTACTGTGGGTCAACAGAACACGACCTTATCACGCTGCTAGAAGTACAAGGATATCAGGATAAGATAAACATAAATGAGGACAGAAATAAGAACAGTAAAGAGGATGTGAAACAATAAAAGAATACATCCCACAACTGGTCCACCCTACGGAGTAGGCTGGAACCCGAGAGACCTGAGGGTACTATCCTGTCGACGAATCAACACCTTCATCTCTATCATGATCTGGATATACTGCTCTGCCCACACTTGGGAGAACTATCACAAGGAAAAAAGAAGGCGTTAAAACATGCAAAAAGATGCAAGATAGCATTTATTAGAATAAGAAAAGAAATGTCAAACCTGTTCAACGCTTTGTGGAAGCTGAATCTCCTGCGTGATCGTTTTCTGGATGCTCCCATCCACAAGTGTGTCCACTGTTCAGGACAACTAGGGATAAGCAGCATCAGAGGCCTCTGGGGCAGTCGCGGGAGGACCCCACACAACAAGACGAGCCCCGATGGTCGACATGAGGTGCTCTCGAGTGAAAGTCATATAGTCACGGCCCTCGCACTCAAGGAGCACAGCGGCATCGGCCCTTATCATATCGATGACAACCTCCACTGTACGAAGGGAGTTAATCCAATGCATCCCAACCAAAAGAGCCCTCGGGACACAAAAGTGGTTGTATTCTAATGACTGACGAACTACACGCTCATTGAGGTACCACTCAACAGAATGGCCTTTCAAGTAGAACGCGAGTTCGATTAACCTCCCGACTCTGCATTAGATCCTATGTAGGGACCCGGTCCCTTGTAATTTGTAAAAATTAATTAAACCTTGTCGTGATATGCTTGGTGGAAAATAGTTAAGTGTTTAATTATGTGAGAAAATTAAAACTTAATATGATAATGATGAATGATGATAATTGTATACTTGTTATTACATAATATTAGCCCAATGACTTCTTTTATTAATTAGATTTTGATGATTTTGTATAATTCATTTTTTAAGTAAAATTAATTTAAAAAGATAATATTTAATATTTCTAAAAAGGTAGTGTTGACACAAAATGACAAATGAGTTAACACTTTTAGCCATTTGAGCTAACTTCTTTATTAAATGAATTGACACTTAAGAATTCTTGGAATATTTTATGTCGACCCTAATTGATATTTGAGTCGACACTTTAAGGCAAAGAATGATTGATGCTCTCAAGTGTGTCGACACCTTTGAGCAAATGAGTCGACACCTTAACATGTTTGCCTAAGATGTTTTTAGGTACTCAAACACGAGTCGACACAAAAAGACTTTTGAGTCAACCTAAAAGAACTGAGACTTTTTGCAACAATATGAGTCGACACAAACAGAACTTTGAGTCAACACCAAAAGACTCTTCGAAACTCACTAAAAGTCATTTGAGAATTTTGAGTCGACACCAAAGCAAAGTTGAGTCAACACAAATTAACCGAAACTTTTTATTGAACTTTGAGTCAACACAAAATAACCGTGACTTCCTATAGATTTTTGAGTTGACCCAATACGCAATATGAGTCGACAAAAAAGATCCGAGTCTTCCTATAGATTTATGAGTCAACACAAAATATAATATGTGTCGACACCAAGAGGTTCTCTTGGAAAGCTGAAGTATTAAACGAGTCGACATCAAATGACTTTGAGTCGATACCGTTGTGTGGGTGAGAAGGCGCAGAAATTAGTGTCGACACCAATGATGAAATGAGTCTACCCATTCACTTGAAGAACCAAGCCATAGAAGATTTATGTCGACCAAAAATAGAATTGAGTCGACACCTGCGATGGGATTTCAAATCTGGCGCCGAGTTCAATGGTTGGATTTTTTCATTTATTGCTCATTAACTCCAGCTCTTGATTTCTCATCTCTTTACTTCTCATTTATTGCTAATCATTTGTAAAGAGAGTGAGTGAAAATATCATTAAATACTTCATCTATTATATTTAAGGGTGATTCACCCCTAATTCTTTAAGTGAGTAAGTGATACTCTTCGAAGAAGAGCTCAAAAGTGATTAGAAGAAAACATGGATTGTTTTTGTATGATCATCTTAGGGCTGTAGTAAGGCTTTTGAATGTGCCCGTTAACATTCGAATCATAGTGGATATTCTCAATGGGAGTCTTGAGGAGTAAACGTAGGCTTGGAAGAAGCCGAACTATTATAAATCTTGGTATCGGGTTCTATTTCTCTCTCCCTTACCTCTTTAATATTCTCATTGATTTATTTCTTGTTATATTTGATATATTTGTTTGAGATATTAAGAGGTTTTCAAAAAAGTTTTTAAAATTATTATTATTCTTTTTAAAACCAATTCACCCATCTTTGGTTGCCTAGACTAACACATAAGAACAATTATTGTGGGCTGTTTGGGTGAGTTTTGAGGTTTTTGGCTTAAAATTCAAACCATATATATATATATATATATCTTTTGATCAGAAAGTCACTCAACGTTGGCCACTCGAGCGGCTAAGGGTTCGCTCAACTAGACGGTCAGCAGGGGTTATAAATTTTGGGTCTCAGTGTTTTTTCTTCATTTATAACATCTCTCTCTCTCTCTCTCAGACATGAGAGAAAATCGTAGGGTTGTCATTAGAGCTTCCTTGGGCTCCCTTGTCTCTCATTTGGTTAATCCATTGCTCTCATCTTGCTCAACCACCATTGGACAGGTCCGACTCGTTGGAAGTTCCATTTTCATCCACCGATTGGAGATTTGCTTAGTTGGAGCTTGCTAGAGCCTTGAATCTTGTTATTCGATCAACAAAGATGTAGGAACTATGACTATTGTTGAACAATACATGTATATGAGCTGTATTGGGGTTGGGTTTGTATACAATCATAAAAAACTATATTTTTAGAACCCTAGGTTAGGGTTTGGTGTTAAAATATGTTGAATCTTGGGTTTACAGATGATTTAAAATAAATCTATCATGTTATTATCGTTGGGAAACCATTGATTGGTGATTTGGAAAGTTAGAGTTTGATTGGGTTGAAACTTGGATCAAAATTTGGGGTTTTGGGTTGGTGAACTCAAATGATGAAATTGGTTCAATGTTGGGAAAAGTAGAAGTTGGGTTAACCTAGTTGTGCATAAGCTTCATGAATTTTGATGAAATATGAAAGTTATGGGATGATGTGGGTTAGGGATTTTGAGTAAATCTTATATATTAATGAATGTGTATAGCATGAGATGTTGATTTGGGGGTTTTGAACCTTTATAATTCGAATGTATGAATTATGGGAATTGTTCAAAATTGGAACCTAAATCGTGTTGAGTTTAACAAGAGGAATTAGGTTGACAGTGTTGGTCTAACAAGGTTTCAATGACCGATTTTGATGATAACAAACCTATGTATCTAATTGCGCATATTGAGATTGTTTACAAAAAATATACGCTTAACAAAATTCAAGATACAAGCTATGATGCATAATTCCAAATCGAGTTCTTTGGCGACAAGCTTTTGAAACAAATGCAAGAGTTGAAGAAGAAATTGAAGAACAAGTTTAGTAATTTTATTTTTAGGATCCTTGTACGTTCACTTTATCTCTTGAATATTTCTTTGAAACTCATAGGAATCCTAAAAGTCATAAAAATATTTTTCCAAATCAAAAAGTGATCAAAATATTTTGGAAAAATAAAAAAATTGAATTTTTAAATGTCTAGTCGACTAAAGGGTTGTCCCCTGTCGACTGAGTGAACTGGCCAAAATTGATTTTCAGATCTAAAACAGGTCAGTCGACTGACCCTTGAGGTCTAGTTGACTGAAGTCAAGTTCAGTCGACCGAACTAGTTTCATCAGTTGACCGAGCAGGCTTAATTTTGAATTTCTGTTGAAAATGGCTAGTTTGACAGTACCCTATTTAGCCCAACGGCTAGTTTGATTTTGAGGCCTAAAAATAGAGCCCTTGAGCTCTTGTTTTACTCACTCAAAGCCTCTCAAACATTCTCTCATATACAGTCTCTTTGTGCTTCAAATTCTTGAGTATTTCATTCATACTTCTGAGGGAAAATCATTAGAATTCTTGTTAAGCTTCATTGTTATCTTTCTTGAGAAGTAAGTTTAGTACTTTCATTGCTTGTACTTATCTGCTCATTGAAGGAGCATTCATTTGTACTTCTTCTTCTTGTCATTCTATTGTATTTGAGAAAGGCGTTTCTCAAAAGAGGCTAACTCGCCTACAAGGATTGTGTTCCTTGAGAAGGGTACATTCTCAAGAGAGGCTACTCCACCTAGACTAAGGAGAGAGGCTCCACCGCCTATTGAAGGAGAGGTAGTAAGAAATTCTCATAGCGGTTGGCTTGAGGCAATGACGTAGGCCATAGTGCCGAACCTTGTAAAAATCGTGGTGCTCATCTTCTAGCTTGCTCAATTCTCTTATTTACTTTTGCTTCTAATCACACACGTTTTCACTCAAATTATTCATCATTTATTTCATCATTTGATTAATTCTCTTTGTAAGTAATATTATTGCACTTTAATTTTCTATCAAGAAACTAGTCTACTTGCAAATTAAAATGGAAAGCTATAAATTGTTAAAATAAGAAAAGTGTTGCACTTGAATCTTTTATTTCTCGCATTCTTTAATTTTTAAAGCTAGAAAAGTTTTTGAATCCTTTCATTTTTACTTTGTAAGAAATATTGTCAAATTAAAATCTTAATCTAGAACTCATATTTGAGAAATAAAGGCTATACTTTAAATTGTGAAAACAAGTAAGTGTTGTATTTGAATAACAAAAAGTTTTATATTAAAATCTATACTTGTTCTCCAATTTTTAACAAGTGTTTTGTTTATAAGTTCAATACATATTTACTTGTGATTTAAATAAGTAATATTCTTGTAAAGTAAAAATCATACACTTGTTTTTGAATATTTGATCTAAAAATTTTAAATATTCAATTCACTCACTTCTTGGGTCACACACATACTATCAATTGAAATCAGAGCTAATCACACTATTCTTAACAAGTTTCTGTGAAAAAGTTCTATGGCAGGTATTGGTGTATCCCCATTTGGAGAAGGTCTATCATCCACACGGCCTCCAATCTTTAGTGGTGTTAACTACACCTTTTGGAAGCAAAGAATAAGAATATTCATTCATACCATGGATTGGAGAGCATGGAGGGTAATCGTGCAAGGTAACTTCACTCCCACTAAGACTGTAGAAGGTAAAGAGGTTCCTAAATTAAAAGGGGTAATAAATGAAAATGATATGAAACAACTACAAATAAACGCTAGTACTATGAATGCATTATATTGTGCTTTAGACGCAAATGAATACAATCGAATAATGACATATAAAAGTGCAAAAGAGATATGAAAAAAATTAGAAGTTACTTATGAAGGCACACAAGATGTTAAAGACTCTAGGATTGATAGATTAATTAGTGAATATGAAATATTTAAGATGCATGATGATGAAACTATATCTAGCATGTAGACTCGCTTTACTCATATTATAAATTCTCTTAATGCACTTGGAAAAACTTACCATTCTTATGAGCTTTTAAGGAAAGTACTCAAAGCCTTGCCACCTATATGGAAAGCTAAGGCTACAGCCATATCCGAGGCAACAAATCTAAGGGTGATGGCCTTGGATAAACTAATTGGCTCACTATTGACATACGAGCTCAAGATAAACGAGAGAGTCAACGAACAAAGTAAGGCTAAAAAGTCTATTGCCCTCAAGGCTTCAAAAGAAAGCTCCAGTGATGAAAACGAGGAAATCAATGATGATGACATGGCCCTCATCACAAGAAGATTTGGAAAATTCCTCAAACGAGACAAAAGGCTTTCAAGAAGATTTCAAGACACAAAATTCAACAAAGGAGACTTAAGCAAAAGAGTCCTCAAGAAAGAACAACTCACTTGGTACAATTGCAACAAGACTGGGAACATTAGGCCGGAATGTCCTTTACTCAAAAAGGACTTAAAGAAGAAAAAAAAGCCATAAAAGTAACCACGTGAGATGACTCAGATTCAAACGAGTCAAGCACTAGCTCTAGCGACGAGAAAATGGCCAAATTCTGCTTGATGGCAAATATAGATGAAGAGATAAATTTTCATTCAAATTCATGTAATAAATCTAGCTCTTCTTATTCTATGCCTTCATACGAAGAACTTAAAAATGAAATATTTAACTTACATAAAAAATTTTTGAAATTGAAAAAGAAAAATTTAAAATTGAAAAATAAAAATAAAAGTTTTTCTAAAGAAATTGAGGAATTAAAATTGTTAAATGAAAATGCAATAAATGAAAAAGAAACCATTTCTAAAGAGCATGGTATACAAATTGAATCTTTGGAAAAAGAAAAACTTATTTTAATGGTTAAATTTGATAAATTAACAAAAAATTTTGAAAATGAGATTTGAAATTTAACAAAAGAAAATGATAGGTTAAGAAAAGAACTCACAAACTTGAAAAGTAAAAATATTGAAAATAATGTCTCTTGTGAACTAAAAAGAAAAGTAGAAGATTATTCAAAAATAATTTATAAATTCACAAATGGAAAAGAGAATTTTGAAAAACTTTTAGGAGCACAAAGGAGATCATTGAATAAAGAAGGAATAGGTTATAATGGAGAAACAAAACTTAAATCAAAAAATTATTTTGTAAAAGAATCAAAGAACTTTTGAAACTCATATTCAATAAATACATATGAAAATGTTATTTGCTTTCAATGTAAGAAAAAGGGGACACACTAAATTTAATTGCCCACTACAAAGAAATAATAGTGTCTCAAAAATGGTTTAGAATGTGAAAAACACTAATCCTATAGGACCCAAAAATATTTGGGTACCAAAGAAAATCACTTAATCTGTTTTGTAGGTATGCTTGAGATCCTCATCATCCTCAAAAGAAAGATGGCACTTGGATAGTGGATACTCAAGACATATGATGGGCGACAAGTCAAAATTCCTAATCTTAACACCTAAATATAGAGGTCATGCAACATTTGGAGACAACGCAAGAGGTAAAATTATTGGTATAGGTTAGGTCGGTAAGGATTCTTCCCTATTTATTGATAATGTACTCTTTGTCGATGGTCTCAAACAAAATCTCCTTAGTATCAATCAATTATGTGATAAAGGTTATAGTGTAAAATTTCTGCATGATACATGTGTTGTTGAAAACAAAGAAAATAATAAAATTTTATTTGTTGCAAAGAGATTTGAAAATGTTTACACTATTGATTTTGAAAATCTACATTCTCAAAATATTAAATATTTTTCTGCTGTAAATGAAACTAGTTGGTTATGGCATAGGAGGCTAGGTCATGCTAGCATGAATCTCCTATCCAAACTCGTCAAGAAAGATTTGGTTAAAGGCTTGCCTAGGACTAAATTCATCAAAGACAAAGTTTGTGATGCTTGCCAATTTGGTAAACAAATCAAAACAAGTTTTAAAAAAAACAAGAAATTTCTACAAATAGGCCACTACAATTACTTCATTTTGATTTATTTGGTCCTATGAAACCCCAAAGTCTTGGAGGAAAAGCATATTGTTTTGTCATAGTTGATAATTTTCACGATATACATGGGTTTTATTTCTTGCATCAAAAGATGAAGTATGTTATGTATTTGCCAAAATTTGTAAGAAAATTCAAAATGAAAATGGCTATTCTATTCTACACATTCATAGTAATAGAGGAGGAGAGTTTAAAAACAAATATGTTGAAAATTTTTGTGACCAAAACAGAATTTTTCGTAATTTTTTTGCACCTCGAACTCCTCAACAAAATGGGGTTGTAGAGAGAAAAAATAAATATTTACAAGAAATGGCACGCACTATGTTAAATGAACACAGAATTCCTAAATATTTTTGGGCCGAGGCAATTAATACTGCTTGTTATGTAATGAACTGAGTTTTTATAAGACATCACTTAAACAAAACTCCTTATGAGCTATGGAATAGTAGAAAGCCCAACATTTCTTATTTTCATGTTTTTGGATGTAAATGTTTCATTTTAAATGACAAAGATGAATTGGAAAAATTTGAATCTAAATTTGATAAAGGAATATTTCTTGGGTATGCTACAAACAGTAAAGCTTATAGAGTTTATAATAAACGAACTATGACTTTAGTTGAGTCCATTCATATAACTTTTGATGAAACTAACCCTTTCTCTTATAAGATTTCAATGGATGATGATTTAGACATTAATAAAGAAATGGAAGAAATGAAAATCGAGGAGGACAAAGGTAAAAACATCAAGGTGGATGATGAACACATAGACCTACCAAAAAGAATGGAAAACAGTGAAGGATCACCCTATGAATCAAATCATAGGTGAACTTTCACGAGGTGTAAGTACTCGATCTTCATTGAAAAAAAATTGTGATCATCTTGCATTCCTTTCACAAGAAGAACCTAAAAATATAAATGAAGCATTAGAAGATGAATCTTGAATAATAGCAATGCAAGAAGAATTAAATCAATTTAAATGAAATAAAATTTGGAATTTAGTTCCTAGGCCTAAAGATAATACAATAATTGGAACTAAATGGGTTTTTAGAAATAAAAAAGACGAAAATAGTATTGTTGTCCGAAACAAGGTTAGGTTAGTTGCACAAGACTATAATCAAGAAGAAGGAATTGATTTTGAAGAAACATATGCGCCTGTAGTTAGGATGGAAGCCATTCGCATATTATTAGCATATGCATCATATAAGAATTTTAAACTCTTTCAAATAGATGTAAAAAGTGCTTTCTTAAATGGTTTTATAAATGAGAAAGTGTATGTTGAACAACCACCTGATTTTGAAGATTATAATTATCCAAATCATGTATTTAAATTAACAAAAGCACTGTATGGTTTAAAACAAACTCCTCGAGCTTGGTATGAAAGACTAAGTAATTTTTTGTTAGAAAATGGTTTTACAAGAGGAAAAATAGACAACTTTATTCATTAAAACTAACAAAGAAGACATGCTTATTGTACAAATATACGTAGATGATATCATATTTGGTGCTACTAATGAAAATTTGTATAAGGAATTTTCCACTTGCATGCAAAAGGAATTTGAGATGAGCATGATGAGAGAGCTCACATTCTTTCTTGGACTCCAAATCAAGCAAGCGAAGAATGAAACTTTCATCAACCAATCAAAGTACGTACATGAGCTGTTCAAGCGCTTTAAGATGGAAAGTGAAAAAGTTTTGGGTACTCTAATGAGTCCTTCAACTAAACTAGACAAAGACGAGCAAAAAAACCAGTAGACACTAAGCTCTGCCGAGGTATGATTGGTAGTTTACTTTATCTAACTGCAAGTAGGCCTGACATAATGTTTCGCGTATGTATGTGTGCACGTTATCAAGCATGTCCTAAAGAATCACACCTAATTGCTATAAAAAGAATATTAAGATATTTAGTTGGCACCATAGATATAGGCTTGTGGTATCCTAAGTTCACATCTTTTGAAATAATTAGTTATTCTGATGCAGATTTTGTTGGTTGCACAATTGACCGTAAAAACACTAATGGCACATGTCATTTCTTAGGAAAATCACTTCTCTCTTGGTTTTCAAAGAAATAAAACTCTGTAACTTTATATACCTCCGAAACCGAATATGTGGCTGCAGGTAGTTGTTGTGCACAAATTTTATATATGAAACAACAACTTAATAATTTTAAGTTAAAATACGATGTTGTGCCTATTAAATGTGATAACACAAGTGCGATAAATATCTCTAAAAATCTAATATTGCATTCATGAACTAAATATATTGAGATACATCATCATTTTCTTCGTGTTCTTGTTCAAAATGGTGATATATTTTTAGAATTCGTGAGTACTAATGAACAATAGACAGATATCTTTACCAAACCTCTTAATGAGGATCGCTTTATCATTATAAGACGAGAATTGGGCCTAATACATATTCGTGAAGTTGAATAATTTTAATTCAAGAAGTATTTTTAAGTAAAATTAATTTTATTCAATCTCAGACTTTGCTAGAAATTAAACACTGTCAAACCACACAGTCCAGTCGACTGAGGCCTATTTTCCAGTCGACTGAACCACTTTTTCTCAATCCAATCGATCGAACCTACCATTTCAGTCGACCGAACCTTCGAAATTTTTGAAAAACTAAAAAGCCAAACTGCATTTACCCTTTGATATTTCATTTTATCCTCTCAACTTCTCTCTCCTAGGGATTGAAATCTCTTATATTGTTTCCTCTAAAGGTTCCAAACTAACTCACATCTCTCACACCATCTTTCCACATCTCTAAACCATACAATTTCATCTCTAAATCCCACATTCATGGCGCCTAGGGTTAGAGGAGGCAAGGGGAAATTCATTGCTAGAGATGATCCCACCGGCGAAAATAACCAATGGTTTAACTCGAGTAAAGCCAAAATTCTCTACAAGCACCATCTCCAATCTCTAAATCCCATCTTTGGTAAGATTTTTAACATGAGATTCTTGAATTCCTATTTTTCTCATGTCATACGTCTTTTCAATAGAATGGGTTGGGGGCCATATATCTTCTATCAACCAAATGGCATGTTTCCTCAAATTACACGATTATTTTATGTAAATCTTTCACAAGAACTTTTTCCAAATCCAAATGACTGTTCTATTCGATTCACTACGTATCTTTATGGGAAAACTTATAAATTTTTCGATAAAGGTATCGTAAACCTTTTTGGAATGGGTCGGGAAGATTTTGTGTTCACAAATTTCCTCCCAATCATAGATCATGACCCAAGACTTTACTCCCGATATCTTTTTGCCTATGGTTATGACCGACCCTCCCATAAATTTTGCTCTCCCTCCATCATATTCACAACTTACCATAGAGGCCAAAATTCTTCACTTAATCATTACATACAACATTTTGCCTCGTAGTGGTTCTCGCACTTACATTTCAATTTTGATTGTTACATATTGTGGTGTATTTATATGGAGAAACATCTTGATCTTCCCACCTTAATCTGTCAATTGATGCTAGCCAAAGAAAGTTCAAAACGCCATATTCTTCCATATGGAGGTTTTCTCACACCTCTCTTTGAGTCCTTTAGCTTTTTCCCATCTCTTTCAAATTTTCTTTTACCAAAAAATTCTGATTTTCTCACCGCCACCACTTTAAAACAAATGGGTTATCGGCTACAAAATGGTTAGTGGGTACCCAAAATTCAAAAGCTAGCACCTCAAGTAGTCCAAGATAGTGATGAGGAAGTCGAGGCTGCTGCCTATGCTCATGAGGATGTTCCTCCACCTACTTCTCCTTCAGTTCCTCCCCTTGTTCCTACCACCGCTGCAGATGATGCTCCTGTCACTCGATCTTTCTTAAAGACACTGGTCAAATTCTTTTCAAAGCGAGTCGACAAACATTTTGCCAAAATTCACACTCGTCTCACTCGTCTCAAGGATGCCAAAGGGCTTCCTCCCTACGATGCCTCTCCACCCGAGAATGCTGGTGATGATGCTAGCGATGGGGATGAGGATGATTCTAGCTCCTCTTTTTGATCATGCCAAAAGGGGGAGAACCATGTGAGCAAAAGGAAAGCCTTAA
>JAUMHN010029671.1:0-53960 GCA_032360265.1 Heliamphora ciliata | reverse complement strand
GGTCAGAGTGCAATTATAGTTCTTTAGTGGTGTGAACTGTAATTCAGTATTTTATGAAAATTGCAGAAACCGCTGTGACTTTTCATAATTACAGAAACCGCCCGTAGGTATCTGTGTTCCAATGGAAGTCTTACTCATAATTACTCCCCAGGTCCCTACTGTAGCCCTATATATACGAGGGTAGGCTGAACCAATTTGAGATTGATTTTCATATCATTATTGATATATTATTTTTGTCTTTCAAGACTTAAGAATATATCGGGGTTTTGTCGGTACAAGTTCTCAAAGGATCGTAGCCCACACTACGTTCGAGAATCGCGTAAGGGAATACAGTAGAAGATCTGACTGGAGCTTCAACTCGGAATCAAGTTGTAGTTGAAGATTAGATCTACAAGTGGTATTCATCTAAATTAACTTTGGTTGCATGGGTTTATTTTTGATCGTTTGACGTCAAAATTTTTATCTAGAGCCTGTTTTGCCGTTTGCCCGTCTAGTTAATTTTTTACCGAAAATTATTTTACAAAAATAATAATCTTAGCAGTATTGCCTCCAACAGTAGGCAACATGTGTATCTAGCTACCCACAAAAAATGAGCACAAATTAATGAGTTTTGATAGGTCAAAAGCCCTTTAAAACTCTCAGTTATGTTTCAGCCTTCAAGGGACACTTCTGTCACATATTTTTGTGTAGCCCAAAACCCCTATTTTTAGTGACCTACTCCAAAAGCGGTCTACATGAAAATTGTAGCTGATATATGGAAGTAATGTCTGCCCAAAAATCAGACGTCAAAACCTTCGGATGATTCCCCAAAACCGTTTCAAATCGTCTGTCCAAAATCGGCTCTGCTAAGTTTTGACGGCTAACAGACCCTATTTTCTAAAATAGCCAAAAAGTATAACTTGTTCCAAACAACTACCCTTAGATCTAAACATAAAACTTGAAGGGGACATGGTGGAATAGAACATACTAAAAAATGGGCTCATTTGAAATTTTACCCTTTTGCCTTAGGTTTTGGCTTTTCGTGTAAAATGTGATGAACTATTTTTAGAAAGATTTTTCAGTTATCCTTAACTAAGTAACTGTCTTTTTTGTTCATAATAATACTAAGTGCGCTCTCCTGTAACCTCTGTGGTTGTAGATACCAGGAACGGCTAGGAGTTGGTCCACCACAGGTGTTGTCGAGCAGTTTTGGTTCAGTTTTCTTTTGTTTAGTTTTTAGTTGTGGCAGAGCTTCATGTAAAAAACCCTGGAGGTTTTTGATGTTTTAGAAGTAGTGTATGGCCTTAATATAAATAATCCCTAATGACTCACGTATACCTCTTTTGACATTAAGGTGTTGTGGTTTCTTAGAAGTTCTTGTTTGGTCACTTAATATCTTTATCCCCTGTTTTTCTCTTTGGTCGCCGGTCTGCGGTGGGATCACATCCCTTTGTACAGATTTGGTGCCTTGTGGGAACGAGGTGTTACATATAAGTTTTGACCAGGCCAAACCCTGCAGGTGGATTTGATTATCCGATTGTCAAATAAGTTAAGCGAAAAGGCTTAAGGAATATCAAGATGCCTATTAAGTTAAATTGTCAGTAATTAAATTTAATTAGCGGGTATCGAGAATCTTAACTTGGGGAGAAATGGTAAGCATTTAATAACAGGAGCTCAATGTAAGAAGGTCTTGAGATTATGGGCCAGAGTGCAATTATAGTTCTTTCGTGGTGTGAACTGCAATTATGTGTTTTATGGAAATTGCAAAAACTGCTGCGTCTTTCCATAATTGCAGAAACCGCTAGTAGGTATCTGTATTCCACTGGAAGTCTTACTCATAATTACACCTTAGGTCCCTGTTGCAGCTCTATACATATGCGGGTAGGCTAAACCAGTTTTATAAATAGATATATCATAATTTGTCTTTCTAGACTAAATATATCTGCGTTTTGCCGATACGAGTTCTCGATAATCCGTGGCACACACTACGTTCGAGGATCGCGTAAGGGAATATAGTAAAAGATTTGACAGGAGCTTAAACTCGGAATTAAATCGCAGTTGAAGAATTGATCGACAAAAGGTATTCTTCTAAATTAACTTTGGATGCACAGGTTTTATTTTTTCATCATTCGACATCAAAATTTTTACATGGAGCACATTTTGGCATTTGCCCGTCCAATTTTTCTTTACCGAAAATCATTTGCAAAAACAATGATCTTGGCAGTATTGCCTCCAACACCGCGTGGCATTGACTAGGCCTGTCATGGCCACCCTGTGGCATCAACTTGGCATGTCACGGGCATCGACTTGGCCTTGTCATGGGCACGCGGTGGCGTCAACTTTCCATGTCATGGGCACGCGGTGGCATCAACTTGGCATGTCATGGACACATGGTAGCATTGACTTGGCCTTGTCATGGGCACGCGGTGGCATCGACTTGGCATGTCATGGGCACACAGTGGCATCGACCTGATCTTCTCATGGGCACCCCGAGGCTTTAACTTGGCATATCATGGACACACGGTGGCATCGACATGGCCTTGTTATGGGCACCCCATGGCATCGACTTGGCCTTGTCTTGGGCACGCGGTGGCATCGACTTGGCATGTCATGGGCACACAGTGGCATCGACTTGCAATGTCACGGGTATACGGTGGCATCGACTTGGCCTTGTCATGGGCACCCCGTCGCATCAAATTGGCATGTCATGGGCACACGGTGGCATCGACTTAGCCTTGTCATGGGCATCCTGTGGCATCGACTTGGCATTGTCTTGGGCACACAATGGCATTGACTTGGCATGTCTTGGGCACACGGTGGCATCGACTTGGTCTTGTCATGGGCACCCCGTGGCATTGACTTGGCATGTCATGGGCACACGGTGGCATCGACATGGCCTTGTCATGGGCAACCCGGGGCATCGACTTGGCCTTATCATGGGCACGCAGTGGCATCGAATTGGCATGTCATGGGCACATGGTGGCATCGACTTGGACTTGTCATGGGCATCGTGTGGCATTGACTTGGCCTTGTCATGGGCAACCCGTGGCATCGACATGGCATGTCTTGGGCACGCGGTGGCATCGACTTGGCATTGTAATGGGCACCCTATGGCATAGACTTGGTATGTCATGGGCACGCGGTGGCATCGACTTGGCATTGCCATGGTCATCCAATGACATCAACTTGCCACGTCCTGGGCATCCCATGGCATCGACTTGGCATGTCATAGGAACGCGGTGGCATCGACTTAGCATTGCTATGGTCACCCAATGGCATCAACTTGGCACATCGTGGGCACCCCATTGCATCGACTTGCCACGTCATGGGCACCCCGTGGCATCGAGTTGGCATGTCATGGGCACACGGTGGCATCAACTTGGCATGTCATGGGCACATGATGGTATCGACTTGTTCTTGTCATGGGCACCCCGTGGCATCGACTTGACAAGTCATGGGCACACGGTGGCATCGACATAGCCTTATCATGGGCACCCCGTGGCATCGACTTGGCCTTATCATGGGCACGAAGTGGCTTCGACTTGGCATGTCTTGGGCACACGGTGGCATCGACTAAGCATGTCATGGGCACACGGTGGCATCGACTTAGCCTTGTTATGGCCACCCTGTGGCATCGACTTAGCCTTGTCATGGGAACCCCGTCGCATTGACTTGGCATGTCATGGGCACGCGATGGCATCGACTTGGCATTATCATAGGCACCCCGTGGCATCGATTTGGCATGTAATGGGCATGCGGTGGCATCGACTTGGCATGTCATAGGCACCTCGAGGCATCGACATGGCATGTTATGGGCACGCGGTAGCATCAACTTGGCATTGTCATGGGCAACCCGTGGCATCGACTTGGCTTGTCATGGGCACACAGTGGCATCTACTTGGCATTGTCATGGGCACCCCATGGCATCGACTTGGCACGTCATGGGCACCCCATGGCATCGACTTGCCATGTCATGGGCACACAGTGGCATCGACTTGGCCTTGTCATGGGCACCCCGTGGCATCGACTTGGCCTTGCCATGGGCACGCGGTGGCATCGACTTGGTTTTGTCATGGGCACCCCATGGCATCAACTTGGCATGTGATGGGCATACGGTGGCATTGACATGACCTTGTCATCGGCATCCCTGGCATCAACTTGCCATGTCACGGGCACACGATGGCATCGACTTGGCTTGTCATGGGCTCATAGTGGCATCGACTTGGCCTTTTACTTGGGCACCCTGTGGCATCGACTTGGCCTTGTCATGGGCACCCCGTGGCATCGACTTGGCATGTCATCGGCACGCGGTGGCATCAACTTGGTATTATTATGGACACCCCGTGGCATCGACTTGGCATTGTTATGGACACCCCGTGGCATCGACTTGGCATGTCATGGGCACGCGGTGGCATCAACTTGGCATTATCATGGGCACCCCATGGCATCGACTTGGCATGTCATGGGCACACGGTGGCATCGACTTGGCACTAACATGGGCACCCCGTGGCATTGACTTGGCTTGTCATGGCCACCCCGTGGCATCAACTTGGCATGTCTTACGCATCAACTTGGCCTTATTATGGGCACCCCGTGGCATCGACTTGGCATGTTATGGGGACGGAATGGCATCAACTTGGCCTTATCATGGGCACCCTGTGGCATCGACTTAGCCTTGTCATTGGCATGCGTGGCATCGACTTGGCATGTCATGGGCACACGGTGGCATCGACTTGACCTTATCATGGGCATCCTGTGGCATCGACTTGGCACGTCATGGGCACCCCGTGGCATCGACTTGGCATGTTATGGGCACACGATGGCATCGACTTGGCCTTATCATGGGCACCCCGTTGCATCGATTTGGCATGTCATGGGCACATGGTGGCATCGACTTGGCATTATCATGGGCACCCCATGGCATCGACTTGGCACGTTATAGGCACCCAGTGACATCGACATGGCCTTGTCATGGGCACCCTGTGGGATCAACTTGGCCTTGTCATGGGCACCCTGTGCCATCGACTTTGCATGTCATGGGCACTCAGTGACATCAAGTTGGTATTGCCATGGGCACCCCATGGCATCGACTTGGCACGTCATGGGCACCCCTTGGCATGTTATGGGCACACGGTGGCATCGACTTGGCCTTGACATGGGCACCCTGTGGCATCAACTTGGCTTGTCATAACCATGCCACAGCATCAACTTGGCATGTTATGGGCACCCTGTGGCATTTTTATGGCCTTTTCATTTGCACCTGATTATTTAGCTTGCCTCCACTTTCCATATGTTGTGGCTTAGTGTTAGGAACCTAACATTGGGGTGTCTTGGATGGCAAGTGGTGGTCCCGTGCACCCTTGTCGACCCATAGTGGCATGAGGTGGGCAGGCCACAATATGCGAGGTGGCTTAGTGGCAATCAGCTTGGCATACGACCCTTAGACAAGAAGGATGAATTTACTTGGAACGTGAAGACATTAATTCGGTACTTAGATGCGGGTAGTTCGTATGGCTTGTGGGTCAATACAAGTAGGTGGCTCGGTGGGCAGATGAACAAGAGTTGGCACTGGCATATGTTGGGCAGCTGACACTACTTCAGCTGGCTGACCAAGTGGCGTGGCACTCAGGGACATGCCTTACATATGACTAGTAGTTAGCATTACTGATCATGTATGTGCATGGTGGCCCCATGTTGCAGACATTATGGGCAATTATATTTTGAAGACATGTCAAGGCCAACATGCCAGCACATTGTGGCATGTGTATGTGGCATCATGGGCGATTATTGACGGCTAGAAAATTTATACTGAAGATGTTTCTAGTATGACAAGTGTCAGCAGCATGGGTTCTCTTTTCTTCATATGTGCCTAAGTAGTGGAGGATGTCCACTACACCATATGCTTGTATATGCTAGCAACTGCTAGTAACTGCGACTTGCCTATATATATGGGCATGGTCTGGCAGCTTTGCCACACATAATTATGGCGTGAGTGCTAAGGCATTTTTCTTTGTAATTTTTACTCGGTGGTAATACAAGGTTTGAGACAATTATCTTGTGAAATTTTGAGTGTCTATATTTCTTTCTCTGTGTGTGTGCAACGTTTCGTGGCTGTGACTAAGTTTTGCTGAACTTAGTGCCATAACGAGGTAATTTTTTAGTCTTAAATTTTAACCCTGTGATAATTAGTATCAGAGGTAGGCTGATCATATGGCTGGCGGTAATGCTATGGAGGTAGTTCGGGAGCATGTCACACGATTGGAAAATCTGGTGGGAACACCCTAACCAGACGAGTCCCTCTCTCTTGTCCAGCAGATGGACGATGTTGTCACAGGGGTCATCTCTTTGAGAGCCTCTATCGAGCAAAATGCTACTGCTGTGAAAAATCGATTTATGGAGATTATGGGTGACTTTGTGGCCTTGTCTGACACTATGAAAACTAGAGTTGAAGACTTATAAGTAGAGTTATCCCTCATGAAGAAGGCCATCAGTGGTCATACAAGTGATGCTGCTTCACCGATGAATGTGAAGGTCCCTGAACTGAAGGCATTCGGTGGAACTCGAATTACCAAGGAGTTAGAGAACTTTTTGTGAGACATGGAGCAGTATTTTAGGGTTGCTCATGTTTTAGATCGAGAGATGGTGACAATCACTACCATGTACCTCGCTAGAGATGCCAAACTCTGGTAGAGGACACAGATGGAGGACGATGCTCGTCCAATGATCAATTCATGGGAATCACTGAATAAGGAATTCAAGGAGCAGCTCCATCCCTATAACACGTCATGGGTTGCAAGGAATTCATTGAAAAGATTGAAGCACACCAATACGGTGAGAGATTATGTCAAAGAGTTCAGTTCGTTGATGCTGGATATCAAGAACATGTCTAAGGAATATAAACTCTTTAATTTCATGTTGGACTTACAAAATTGAGCACAATTGGAACTTTGATGGCTAGGGGTGAAGGATTTACCCTCTTCCATGGCTACTGTAGATAGCTTGGTTGATTATAAGTTGAGGAAAGGTACCACGGATGCCACAACTTTGAAGCAAAAGGGAAAATCTAAGAAAAAGGATGGCAAGAAGGAAGACTCCAAAAAGTGGAGAAATGGCCAGAAGGCTAAGCCAAAGGCAGATGAAAAGCAAGGCAAAGGGAAGACTAATGCTAGCTATTTCATATACGACGGTCCCTATTGTGCCAAGGATTATCCGAATCAAGAGAAATTGAACGCTCTAGTTGCTGAGGGAGAGAAGGGTGATAACTCAAACTCTGACAGTCCAACAAGAGTCAATCCTCTGTAATTGTTGAACGCCCTTTATGTTGAGAGAAACCTAATGTCTACATGTTTGATTTACATTGAGTCTTTTATTAATGATAATGCTGTGTTGGCTATGGTTGACACAGGCGCTACGCATAATTTCGTTGCTGAGCACATGGTGTAGATACTTGGGTTGAAAGTTGTTAAGAGCCCTAACAGAATTAAGATGGTGAACTCGAGTGCACAACCTATATGTGGCATAACATACGGTGTGCAACTCTGTATAGCAACCTGGGCTGGAAAGGTGAACCTGATGGTGGTCCCGCTTGACGATTTTGACATTATCTTGTGTATATATTTTTTTGTGGCTGTGAAGGTGGCATTGATGTAATATCTTGGTAGGTTATTTTTTGCTGATGACAAACAACCATGCTTTATGTCGGGCTGCAACCGAACAAGCAAAAGAAAGAGCACGAGGAAAGAAAATGAGACATTATTTGCTATTCAGGTGCACAATGGGCTGAAGAAAGGTGTCGAGACCTATCTTGCGACATTAGTGGAGATCAAGCCTAATCTTACCATGAAAGTGCCAAATGAAGTTGCTGACTTACTGCAAGACTTCGCAGATGCGATGTCATCGGAGTTGCCTAAGTTTCTTTCACCTCGACATGCCACCGATCACATAATTGAGGTGGTTCCTGGTGCTAAACCCCCGGCTAAAGCACTATACAGAATATCCTCGATGGAGTTAGCAGAACTGCATGAGCAGTTGACCAAGATGTTGGATGCTGGTTTGGTGCAACCATCAAAAGTCCCTTATGATGCTCCTATGCTATTTCAGAAGAAGCAAGATGGTTCCTAACGGATGTGCATCAACTATCGAGCTTTAAATAAGGTGACAGTGAAAAATAAGTACCATGTTCCTTTGGTTGCTGATCCATTTGACGGTCTCTATAAAGCAACTTACTTTACTAAGATGGATTTACGTTCGGGATATTGGCAAGTGAGAATTGCCGAAGGTGATGAGCCAAAGACCACTTTTGAAACACGTTATGGTTCAATTGAATTTCTTGTTATGCCTTTTGGTCTTACAAATGCTCCTGCAACTTTCTGTAACTTAATAAATGATGTTTTTATGATTATATCGATCGGTTTGTTGTTGTGTATTTGGATAATATTGCCATTTACAGTGAATCTTTGGAAGACCACTTAACCCATTTGAAACTTGTAATGTCCCAACTTAGGAAACATCAACTCTTTGTAAAGAAGGAGAAGTGTGAGTTTGCCCAACAGGAGATTAAATTCTTGGGCCATATAGTTAGCAAGGGCTTGGTGAAGATGGATAAATGGAAGGTGTAGGCTAATTTGGATTGGCCGCAACCCACCAAGGTCCCAGAACTTGGATCTTTTCTTGGTTTGGCTAACTACTATCGAAAGTTTATACAGGGCTATTCGAAGAAGGCTTCTTCCCTTACTGATCTTTTGAAGAAGGATCACTCATGGTACTGCAGTGCAAACTACCAAGACGCTTTTGATAAGCTAAAGGCCGCAGTTGCAAGCGAGCCAGTGTTACGGTTGCCAGTGTTTGAGTTGCCTTTTGAGGTGCATACAGATGCTTTTGATAAAGCAATTGGAGGCGTGCTGGTGCAGGAGGGACACCCTTTGACATTTGAAAGCAGAAAGCTGAATGATGCTGAGAAGAAATATTCAGCCCATGAGAAGAAAATGATAGTAGTGGTGCATTGCCTTCAAGTCTGGCGGGTTTATTTGCTGGGAACTAGGTTCACAGTTATAACAGACAATGTAGCTAATACTTTCTTTAAGGTGCATAAAAAGTTATCCCCAAGGCAAGCTCATTGGCAAGAATTCCTGGAGGAATATGATTTTGTGTGGGTGCACAAAGCATGGTCAACACAACTAGGTTGCTGATGCGTTGAGTCACAAAGGAGTTGACGATTATATTATTGTAATTTTCCAAGTTGAGGCAGACTTTATGGCGAGAGTTGCCCAACATGCTGCCAGTGATGCTGAGTATCAAAGGCTTGATCAACAAGTCAAGGAGGAAATTGTTTGACGCTATTGGCTTGAAAATGATCTTCTCCATGCCAAAGGAGATCGTCTTTATGTTCCTAGCAGCGGGGGACTAAGGTTGGAGCTTCTTAGAGAGACACACGACCCTCAGTGGGCTGGTCACCCGAGTAGGCAGCATATGCTTGCCTTATTGTTCAGATCTTTTTATTAGCCAAAGATAGAGGATGACGTGGAAGCTTATGTCAAAACTTGCTTGGTGTGCCAACAAGATAAGACAGAATGATGGAAGGAAGCGGGATTTCTACAACCTTTGCCTATTGCTGAAAAGTCATGGAGTTCAGTGTCTATGGACATCATCTCGGGTTTGCCTAAGGTGGATGGTATGCGTTCTGTTATGGTTGTTGTTGATCGTTTTTTTAAGTATGCTATTTTTATACCAGCCCCACATGCATGTCCCGCTGATGTTGCTACTGAGTTATTTTATAAGCATGTGGTAAAGTACTTCGGTTTTCCCAAAGACATTATGAGTGACAGGGATGCCCATTTCACGGGAAGATTTTGGACGGTGCTATTCAACTTGATGGGTTCCGAGTTGAAATTTTCTACAGCCAATCATCCTCAGACAGACGGTCAAACTGAACGGATGAATGCGCTGTTGGAGGAGTATTTGTGGCATTATGTATTGGCTAGTCAGAAGAACTGGTTACAACTGTTGGACAGTGCACAGTTTTGCTACAATTTGCACCGCTCTTCAACTACGGGAATAAGTCCTTTTGAGTTAGCTATGGGTCACCAGCCCTCACTCCTCATGAGGTGGCTAGAACAATGACGGGAGGGTGTTGTTCTGCGGCATACAGATTTGCTAGAGCTAAGCAGGAGTTGCTAAAGCAAGCTCGTGACAACTTAGCCAAAGCAAGCCGACGAATGAAAAAGTATGCTGACAAAGGAAGAAGGCCGCTGGAATTTCAAGTTGGGGACAAAGTTATGCTGAAACTAACGCCTCAAATTTGGAAGAAGATCAGTGCTAAAACTGTTCGTCGTGGGCTGATTCCAAGATGTGATGGTCCATTTGTGATTATGAAAAAAGTGGGGAATGCTTCCTACAGATTGAAGTGTTGGAGGCAATACTGCCTAGATCATTATTTTTGTAAACGATTTTTGGTAAAAAAATAACTGGACGGGCAAACGCTGAAATGGGCTCCAGATAAAACTTTTGACATCAAACGATCAAAATAAAACCCGTACAACCAAACTTAATTTAGAAGATTACCTTTTTACCGGTCGATTTTTCAACTACGATTTGATTCTGAGTTGAAGCTCTTGTCAGATTTTTTATTGAATTCTTTTACACTATTCTCGAACGTAGTGTGGGTTACGGACTATCGAGAACTCATACCGACTAAGCCCAGATATCTTTAGTCTTGAAATACAAGTTATGTTATATTATAAAACTGGTTCAGCCTACCCGCATATATATAGGGCAACAGTAGGGACCTAGGGAGTAATTATGAGTAAGACTTCCAGTGGAACATAGACACCTATTAGCGGTTTCTGCAATTATGAAAAACTAGCAGCGATTTCTGTAATTTTCATAAAACACTGGATTACAGTTCACACCACTAAAGAACTATAATTGCACTGTGACCCATAATCTCAAGACCTTCTAACATTGAGCTCCTGTTATTAAATACTTACCATTTCTCCCTATGTTAAGATTCCCGATACTGGTCAATTAAATTTAATTATTGACAATTTAATTTAATCTGCATCTTGGTATTCCATAAGCCCTTTTGCTTAACTTATTTAACTGCCAGACAATGAAATTCACCTGTAGGGTTTTGCCCGGTCAAAGCTTACAAGCTTCCTTAAGAGGGTATCCTTAATCTTGATCTTTCGAGATGTGGATTCCGTCAATAACTAATATTTACCATATAAATATTACTACTATCCAACTCACTGGGAATATAGACCCATATAAGATTGCACCCTCAAATGAATCAAAACAACGACTATTAAATATACACAAATTAATAATTATTTCAGAATTAAGAGGATAAGTACTATTCATAATAACATTGGGGTGTGAATTAATTTATATAGTCAGTATAAAATTAATTATCTCAAATGTCCCGTTCAATGCACACAAAGTGTACTAATACAGAGAGTCGAAACAATAGACGACGTTATTTTATGTTCCCCGTAACCAAGATAAGCATACTAAACCTCTATGCTACAGTTGTACTGATGGTATGTCCATTTTCATCTAAATTGTGAACATAAAACTTATATTCTGCAAGAACCTAAAATCTGATCTTCTGTGTGCAAGTCATACTCTACACACCAGATTAAATACTATACAGAATATCGGACATCTATGCATAACATTAAAGAAATAATACACATACATTGCTCATAAAGATTCTCATAAAATAGAAAGTTAATTTTATTAAAAAAATAAAATTAAATACTACAAACATGATTTTCAGTATACCAACCCTAACACCAGTCCTGATCCCGTCGACTGTCGGTGGATTGCTCGAGCTACTTCCGTGGCGAGAGCAGGTCACCGCGTGCCATTTGGGAGATGGACTGGGAACGGCACCTCATAGGGCCTTCCTCGAGTGTCGAACAGTCGACTCAGAATTGGTACAGACAAGGGGAATTCGACTGTTTAATTCAAACAAAGCATTGTGATGGTCCTTACGGATGCTCTCGTAATGTGATTTCTGCCCAGTGCTCTGAATGTCAAAGTGAAGAAATTCAACGAAGCACGGGTAAATGGAAGGAGTAACTATGACACTCTTAAGGTAGCCAAATGCCTTTTCATCTAATTAGTGACGCGCATGAATGGATTAACGAGATTCCCACTATCCCTGTCTACTATCCGGCGAAACCACGGCCAAGGGAACGGGCATGGCAGAATTAGCGGGGAAAGAAGATCCTATTGAGTTTGACTCTAGTCCGACTATGTGAAATAACTTGAGGTGTAGGATAAGTGGGAGCTAAAAATGGCAAAAGTGAAATACCACAACTTTTAATGTTATTTTACTTATTCCATGAATCGGAGGTGGGGCACTGCCCCTCTTTTTGGACGAAAGGCCTTCCTTGGCGGGCCAATTCGGGCGAAAGACATTGTTAGGTGGGTAGTTTGGCCGGGGCGACACATTTGTTTAAAGATAACGCAGGTGTCCTAAGATGAGCTCAACGAGTATAGAAATCTTATGTGGAACAAAAGGGTAAAAGCTCGTTTGATTTGGATTTTTAGTACGAATACAAACCGTGAAAGCGTGGCCTAATGATCCTATAGACCTTCGAAATTTGAAGCTAGAGATGTCAGAAAAGTGACCACGGGGATAACTGGCTTGTGGCAGCCAAGCGTTCATAGTGACGTTGCTTTTTGATCCTTTGATGTCGGCTCTTCCTACCATTGTGAAGCAGAATTCACCACGTGTTAGATTGTTCACCCACCAATAGGGAACATGAGCTGGGTTTAGACCGTCGTGAGACAGGTTAGTTTTACCCTACTGATGATAGTGTCGCAATAGTAATTCAACCTAGTATGAGAGGAATTGTTGATTTGCACAATTGGTCATCGTACTTGGTTGAAAAGCCAATGGCGCAAAGTTACCATGCGTTGGATTATGATTAAACGCCTCTAAGTCAAAATCCAAGCTAGAAGCGACGCATGCACCTACCGCTCGTTTATCGACTCGCAATAGGGGCCTTTAGGCCACCAAAGGCATGTGTCGTTGGTGATGTTTATGCAATAGATTAGTTGCACAGGCCTCCTTAAAGTATAATTCCTATCGAGCGGTGGGTAGAATCCTTTACAGATGACTTAAATATGCGACGAGGTATTGTAAGTGGCAGAGTGGCCTTACTGCCACGATCCAATGAGATTCAGCCTTGCATCGCTTTGATTCGTCCCTCCCTTTCCTTTAACATCATTCTCCAATACCCTTCAACTTCGGAGGTTTGAGTTCGATTGTTGCGAAATATTTCACAAGTCATCGACAAAAGTCCCACGTAATGCTAAAGCAATGGCCCGAGGTGTGGTAAGCTACAACGATGCTTGGAGGTACCCAAAACAAGGCCAAAATAGCTCAGGGCATGGCCAAATTGAGGCCTCTGGATGCACATGACAAGGCAAGGCATGCCAAAGCATGACACATGGCAAGGCATATGGTAAGGCCCAAGGCAAGCCACAGAGTACTTGCCAAGGCCCAAGCAAGGCCCCGGTTCACATGACAGTACAAAACAAAGCCACGACATGCATATGACAAGGCATGGCAAGTTAAGTGTTGCAAGGTCAAAATTTCAGACTCAAAAATTGCCTTGTGATGGCACAAATTCAGTAAAACTTAGTCACAGCCAAGAAAAGATGCACACACATAGAGAGAAATATAAACACTCGAAATTTTACAAGACAACCGTCTCAACCCTTGTACTACCACCAAGTAAAAATTACCAAGAAAAATGCTTTAGCACTCAAGCCACAATTTTATGTGCCAAAGCTGCCAAATCATGCCCATATATATAGGCATGTGGCAGTTTCTAGCAGTTGCTAGCATATACAAGCATATAGTGTAGTGGACATCCCCCACTACTTAGGCACAAATACAGAAAAGAGAACCCACGCTGCTGACACTTGTCATGCTAGAAACATCTTCAGCATAAATTCTGTAACCATCAATAACTGCTCATGATGCCACATACACATGCCACAATGTGCTGGCATGTTGGCCTTGACATGTCTTCATAATATAACCGCCAATAACTGCCCATAATGTCTACAACATGGGGCAGCCATGCATAAACATGGTCAACAATGCTAACTGCTAGTCATGTGCAAGGCATGCCCCTGAGTGCCACGCCACCCAGTCAATCAGCTGAAGTAGTATCAGCTACCCAGCACATGCCAGTGCCAGCTCTTGTCTGCCATCTACCTACTAAGCCACATGCTTGTATTAACCCACAAGCCATACGAACTACCGGCATCCAAGCACCGCATTAATGCCTTCACGTGCCAAGTAAATTCACCCTTCTTGCCTAAGCCACCTCGCATATTATGCCATACCCACCTCGCATAGTATGGCAAGCTGATTGCCACTAAGCCACCTCGCATATTATGCCATACCCACCTCATGCCACCATGGGTTGACAAGGGTGCAAGGTGCCACCACATGCCGCCCAAGGCACCCCAATGTTAGGGTGCTAATAGACCACCCCCACCAGAAGAAGCTAACGTCCTCGTCGGTAGGGGCTGTAAATACTGTTACACTTGATCTTTAAATTTCCACAGCATCACATCCTTCTCTCAGCTTGTGTCAGAGTTTGGTAAGTCTTTCCACTTAACCAGATAGTAAGTTCATCGATTCTTCTTACTTTAGACCCCTGTTCGGTGATCCAAGATTCTTTCAGCATCCCTCTCAAACTGTTTGCTGATCACAGGAGGTGCTCGCCGAGCTTGCTTCCTTCCTATGTTCACCAAGTCGTCTTGAAAAGGCTTCAAGAAACTGACATGAAAAGTAGGATGGACTTTCAACCTTTTAGGCAACTTCAATCTGTAGGCAACATTCCCTACTTTCTTCACAATCACAAATGGACCATCAAAACTTGGAATTAATCGATGATGAACAGTTTTAGCACTGATCTTCTTCTAAATTTGAGGAATTAGTTTCAGCATAACTTTGTCCCCAACTTGAAATTCCAACAGTCTTCTTCCTTTGTTAGCATACTTTTTCATTCATCGGCTAGCCTTGGCAAAGCTGTCACGAGCTTCCTATAGCAACTCCTGGTTATCTCTAGCAATTCTGTATGCCGCAGAACAACACCCACCCGTCATTGTTCTAGCCACCTCATGAGGAGTGAGGGGCTGGTGGCCCATAGCTAACTCAAAAGGACTCATTCCTGTAGTTGAAGAGCGGTGCAAATTGTAGCAAAACTGTGCGCTGTCCAACAGTTGTAACCAGTTCTTCTGACTAGCCAATACATAATGCCACAAATACTCCTCCAACAGCGCATTCATCCGTTCAGTTTGACCGTCTGTCTGAGGATGATTGGCTGTAGAAAATTTCAACTCGGAACCCATCAAGTTGAATAGCACCGTCCAAAATCTTCCCGTGAAATGGGCATCCCTGTCACTCATAATGTCTTTGGGCAAACCGAAGTACTTTACCACATGCTTATAAAATAATTCAGCAGCAACATCAGCGGGACATGCATGTGGGGCAGGGATAAAAATAGCATACTTAGAAAAACGATCAACAACAACCATAACAAAACGCATACCATCCACCTTAGGCAAACCCGAGATGAAGTCCATAGACACTGAACTCCATGACTTTTCAGCAATCGACAGAGGTTGTAGAAATCCCACTTCCTTCCGTCGTTCTATCTTGTTTTGTTGGCACACCAAGCAAGTTTTGACATAAGCTTCCATGTCATCCTCTATCTTTGGCTAATAAAAAGATCTGGACAACAAGGCAAGCATACGCTGCCTACCTGGGGTGACCAGCCCACTGAGGGTCGTGTGTCTCTCTAAGAAGCTCCAACCTTAGTCCCCCGCTGCTAAGAACATAAAGATGATCTCCTTTGGCATGGAGAAGAACATTTTCAAGCCAAAAGCGTCGAACAATTCCCTCATTAACTTGTTGAACAAGCCTTTGATACTTAGCATCACTGGCAGCATATTGGGAAACTCTTGCCATATAGTCTGCCTCAACTTGGGAAATTGCAGCAATATAATCGTCAACTCCATTGCGACTCAACGCATCTGCAACCTGGTTGTGTTGACTAGGCATGTGCACCCACACAAAATCATATTCCTCCAGGAATTCTTGCCAACAAGCTTTCCTTGGGGATAATTTTTTCTGCACCATAAAGAAAGTATTAACCACATTGTTTGTTATAACAGTGAACCTTGTTCATAGCAAATAAACCTGCCAGACTTAAAGGCAATGCACCACAGCTGTCATTTCCTTCTCATGGGTTGAACATTTCTTCTTAGCATCATTCAGCTATCTGCTTTCAAACGCCACAGGGTGTCCCTCCTGCACTAGCACGCCTCCAATTTCTTTATCAGAAGCATTTGTATACACCTCAAAAGGCAACTCAAACACTGGCAACTGCAACACTGGCTCGCTTACAACTACGGTCTTTAGCTTGTCAAAAGCGTCTTGGTAGTTTTCACTCCACTGCCATGAGTGATCCTTCTTCGAAAGATCAGTAAGGGAAGAAGCATTCTTCGAATAGCCCTGTATAAACTTTCAATAATAGTTAGCCAAACCAAGAAAAGGTCTAAGTTCTGGGACCTTAGTGGGTGGTGGCCAATCCAAAATAGCTTGCACCTTCCGTTTATCCATCTTCACCAAGCCCTTGCTAACTATATGCCCCAAAAATTTAATCTCCTATTGGGCAAACTCATACTTCTCCTTCTTTACGTAGAGTCGATGTTCCCTAAGTCGGGACATTACATGTTTCAAATGGGTCAAGTGGTCTTCTAAAGACTCACTATAACTTTATGAATGATGTTTTTTATGATTATATCGATCGGTTTTTTGTTGTGTATTTAGATGATATTGTCATTTATGAATGACAATATCATTCAAAAGTGGTCTTTGTCTCATCCCCTTCGGGAGCATTCATAAAGTTACAGAATGTTGCAGGAGCATTCTGTGACATGTTATGGTTCATTCATAAAGTTACAGAATGTTGCAGGAGCATTTGTAAGACCAAAAGGCATAACAAGAAATTCAAACGAACCATAACGTGTTACAAAAGTGGTCTTTGTCTCATCCCCTTCGGAAATTCTCACTTACCAATATCCTGAATGCAAATCCAGCTTAGTGAAGTAAGTTTCTTTATAGAGACGATCGAACAGATCAGTAACCAAAGGAATAGGGTACTTGTTTTTAACTGTCACCTTGTTTAAAGCTCAATAGTTGATGCACATCCGCAGGGAATCATCTTGCTTCTTCTGGAACAGCACAGGGGCTCCATAAGAGGCTTTCGATGGTTGTAGAAACCAGCATCCAACAGCTCGGTCAACTGCTTATGTAGTTCTGCCAACTCCATTGGGGACATTCTGTATATTGCTTTAGCCAGAGGTTTAGCACCAGGAACCAATTTAATTTTGTGATCGGTGGCACGTTAAGGTGGAAGAAACTTAGGCAACTCCGATGGCATCACATCTGTAAAGTCTTGTAGTAAGTCAGTAACTTCATTTGGCACTTCCACGGTAAGATTAGGCTTGATCTCCACTAATGCTGCAAGATAGGTCTTAGCACTTTTCTTCAGCCCATTGTGCACCTGAATAGTCGACAATGTCTCATTTTCATTCCCCATGCTCTTTCCTTTGCTTGTTTGGTTGCAGCCCAACACAAAGCACGGTTGTTTGTCATCAGCAATAAATAACCCGCCAAGATATTGCATTAATGTAACCTTCACAGCCACAAAGAAATCTATACCTAAGATAATGTCGAAATCATCAAGAGGGACCACCATCAGGTTCACCTTTCCAGCCCAGCTTTCTATACAGACTTTCACACTGTATGCCATGCCACATACAAGTTGCGCACTCGAGTTCACCGCCTTAATTCTATTAGGGATCTTGATAACTTTCAACCCAAGTGTCTGCACTACGTGCCCAGCAAAAAAATTATGCGTAGCACCTATGTCAACCACAGCCAACACAGCATTATCATTAATAAAAGACTCAATGTAAATCAAACTTGCGAATGTCAGGTTTCTCTCAACATGAACGGCGTTCAACAATTATAGAGGATTGACTCTTGCTGGACTGTCAGAGTCTGAGTTATCACCCTTCTCTCCCTCAGCAACTACGGCGTTTAATTTCTCTCGCTTTGGACTGTGACGCCCCATCCTCCAGGCACATCGGGACATAAGTAAATATAAATAAAGGGATATTCTAACCATTTATTCATATTTACATGCATTAATTATTACATCATAAAGGAGTTATGAACCATTCAAAAGTACTAACTATTACAGTTTTACCAAGAAATTTCAAAAATTATGCTATGCACGAGAGAACTGAATATAAGATCAAAAACAGAGGTCTCGACTCCTCAGAATGTATCAGCAAAATCCACGTGCTCTTGGAACTCACCCTGTTCTTCAAACTCTTCTTCTCCCTCTGGGACGACTTCCTCCAAGAACTCCTCTTCACCTGTGGCACGAATGCCATGAGCTACGGGCTAAAAGAAAAATACTCTAACCTTCTAACTAATTTTACGGCACAAAATTCACCACAATACATACCATATAACACCCAGTATGATTTAAAGTCAAGGAGAGAGATAAATTTGATAGTTACGGCATGGCAAGCATATATAAGAATAAGTGTATAGGTATGTGATGTAATGGATGTGATGCAAGTGTCCAACCCGACAGTCATCAGAAACAAAAACAGGAGTTCCACTTTGGGACTTATTGGTATTGCCTGCAGGGACTTATCATCATTGCCGTCTCAGTGACTTATTGTCATTTCCGTGACTTTGTTGTTATATTACCCATATTAAAACCAGGATGCTCACTTGGTATCAAACCAAAGTCTAAGTTATCAAAACCAGAATGCTAGTGACAAACCCAACAATATCCGTAAACCATTTCAAACACCGGGGATGCACCCAGGGTGTATAAACCAAATTTGTAACACCGGAGATGCACCCAGGGTGTAGAAGAGGAATTCATCGCAAAACATTTTCAAAAATGGCAACCAGGGACGCCCTAGACTTAGAATTAAGAACAATAATCTCAATACTGCCCATCCCAACAACGGTTTGCACAGATGAACTCCAATATGCCATGATGCAAGTGACAATGCTTATAATGTGTACCATCGATCTCAAGTGCAACAATTTATAGTATGGTATCAACTAGCATGGCAGAGTTCATGGTACAATTCGCAAAGCATAAGGTATAAGTATGTGAAGCACAAGCTACAATTATCAAGATATGATTTAAACATAATAGCATGAGTTTTAAACCATCATACATTCACTTAGAAACACTTATCAATTAATTCAAATCGATCATCATACAAAGATGCAGGTCTCATAGCAAAGGGTACTCAAATCACGCTTAGCAACTTTTAAGTCAAAAAATCAAGTATTAAATTAAAAGGGCCAACAAGGTTTTGGGGTATCTAGACTTGGAATTAAGTTATGATTTTTATACACTAATTAAATAAAAATATTTCTTACAACTCTCATATTTAACACTAAGACCAAAACCTAAGGCAAAAGGATGAACAAAACATCTTAAGCAAAAATGGTTCAGCACTTATACCAAAAACATGCTTCTGTTGGTCTCGGTTTTGGGGTATCAAATTAAGTCTAAATGAGCCCATTTTTTAGTATGTTTTATTTTAACATGTCCCCTACAAGTTTCATGTTTAGAGCTAAGGATAGTTGTTTGAAACAAGTTAGACTTGTTGGCTATTTTAGAAAATAGGTTCTGTCAACCGCCAAAACTCAGCAGAGCCGATTTTGGATAGAGAGTTTGAAACAGGTTTTGGATATTATCCCGAGGCTTTAAGGTCTGATATTTGGGCAGAACATCTATATAATAAAATAGCTCATGTTTTTTAAATGTTCTAGAGACAAACTATCTTCAAAGGCTGAGATTTATTGTACCATTCTAATCCTACGGTTCAAATTATTATCTCTCTCCTCATTTAATGCAATTAGTTTAAAAAATTTCACATCTCTCCTCAATTAATACCTTCTCTCTCTCTTTATTTTTCTCTCTTCAAAAAATACCATCTCTTTTCACAAAATATACAACTTCAAAATACTTTTTAATGTTTTGAAACTTTTTTTAAAAAAAGTAAAACAAAATTTTTAAGAATTTTTTCTTCTTTCCAAAAAATGAATTTGTTTTATAGAAAAATGTTGTTTTAGTTACCTTCGATAGAAAATTGTTGAATTAGTTCTTTTTTAATATAAAAAAATTTAACGAGTCTACCTCCAATCCCAATGCAGATGCAAAAGCAGAAAAGATAAAAGAATGTGATGCTCCCGTGTCAATAAGAACACTGGCACATGATCTAAAGACTAAAAGAGTACTTCTAATCATGGTTGGAGTAGCTGTAGCATCGGGTGCAACCGGTGCTTTGGAAGCATGGGGATCATCAAGAACATAAGCTCTGGCCTGAGGTATTCTGCCCACCATAACCCTAAGTCGACGGCTGCCTCACAGACTTTGCTGAGGCACCTCCTTCTACAAACCTAGACGTTTGAGCCCTAGGTTGCTGAGAAGCCTACTGTCTCTATGCAGATGGATCAGCTGGCGCTTTCGTCTCACCCTAGACACTCCCTCCTCGGGGACAGAATCTACGAATATGCTTAGGCTGACCACACTGAAAACAGACTGGTGGGTCTCTTACCTGTAACTAGGCAGGCGCTGAACTCTAGATCTGGCACTTCTGCAGGCACTCTGGCGAACGATGCCCCGGCTGTCCACATCGATAACAGATAGGCTCTGTCTACTTTAGACTTCCTGTCGAGGCCACTGAAAGTGCATGCATAGATAACTACGGCTAATATGATCCGACAAAATGAGAACTCGGACCTGAGGACCTTCGGTGCTTATTCCTGCGCCCCTGAAGTTGCATACCTCCATCACTCTGTTGGCTCTTGTTCTCTCTAACTCTACGACTCTCTACCAGCAAGTTCTCTACACGGATGGCAGCTTCCACTAGTGTGATGTACACATCCAAACCCAGAGCTGCAATTCTATCCTTGATAGCCGGTCGAAGGCCCCTCTCAAACCTCCTAGTGCGCAATTCCTCTGTAGATACCATTTCAGCTACGAACCGCGACAGATTCGTGAACTTGGCCTCATACTGGACCACAGTAAGGTTTCCCTAAATAAGGGAGAGGAACTCCTCTCGGTATGTATCCCCCCTCGAAGATCTCAGGAAATATTTCTCCAAGAAGACTCTCGTAAAAGCGGCCCCACGTATCATCCACCATGGTCTTGGCAAACATCCACCACTCCCTTGCATCTTCTCGCAATTGGAATGCGGCTAACTTCACCCGCAAAGCATCCTCCTCAATATCTAGAGTATTGAAGATCGTCGTGGTCACTTCTAACCACTCAGTAGCAATTTTGGGGTCCAGCTCCCTAGAGAAGGTCAAAGGATCCAATTGCCGAAATTCCCTCATAGCTACAGAGGCTCTTGGCTCAGGAGCCCTCACTCCGGCCCTGGTCGCCTATGTTATGGCTCTCATAGTAGTAAGCATCTCCTGTATGATGTTAGCACCACTTACCTATTCCTGTGGGGCATGAACGTCCCCTTCTTCTGGAACCTGAGCATGAGCACGACCTCGGCCACAGCCTCGGCCACGACCCTGTCCCCGTCCTCCCCGCGTAGACATAAGTCTATATAAAGCAGTTTAACAGGATAAGCTTTCCTACAACATGTTACTACATAACATAAACGCATAACACACATAAGCATGCTAACACGTAGCCACTTAAGGTTATGTAAACACGTCTCACATACCGAGGAGAATCAACAAGACAGACCCATCAATTTGGATAACCTATTCAGATTCCTTGCTAGAAAACACATCGGCCAAACGCGTTTCTAACTTAGCTTCCAAGTCTGTTATTCCAAACGCCCTACGGCAAGACTCATCAATCTTGAGATTTAACCTCTATACCTATATATACACAAACGATCATGCTCAAGAAGCTAACAGCATGTTATAAAAGCGTTTAATCACATGCAAGCAAGCATACACAATTAACCTCACCAGGTGTTAAACCCTCTTCCCATGGCTTTTAGGTATTCGAACCCAGAGCTCTGATACCAAGTTGTCACACCCCAAAACCCAGGGTCACTTGAAAATCCACCAAACACCATGTTTAAGAAAAAATAGATTTTCATACAATCAAATCCACCTGTTGAAACCCAAAGAATACCCAATATGTAGCTCTCATAAATAAAATACATTCAGTTCCAACATGCATAAGTATATCGCCCCGATGCGTACAAAACACGCCTTCTGAAACAGGCATACAAAGGAAAACTAATAAAGTCTTCTGCCACCACGGGCACCACTAGATCAACTCCTCGTGATTATTAACCTCCAGACCTGAAAATGGTTTTACAAAAAAATCCCACACCGTGATTCGAAACCCTGTAGAAACAGACCATAAAGCTGTAAAGTAGGATATGTAATCATATGATGAGAGCTAACTCGACCACAATCAAACCATGCATTTAAAACTAATGCAAGTAACAGTTAAAGAAAATTGTAACCAAAATGGTACTTTCCACTCGGATCACACAACCGAGAAAAGAGAAATAGATCTATGTACTGACTCCGTCACAAAGGGACAGAGGCAACAGTTATAGACTCTTGCCCATTACCCAATCCCTAAATATTATAGGACCGGTTAGGTAAAGATAAGTTCTATATGAAGACACCACAACGTAATTGTTTAATTTATGGGCCCGAAACCCGAGGGTACAAAGCACCCAACCGCTTAATTTATGGGAATTAACCCAAAGATACAAAGCACTTACTCTGTGCACATTTCTGGACTTCTACCGAGGGCAACTCGTGCCAAATACCCGCTATCCCAGTACATCTAGAGAAACATTACAAAACCAACCTGTAGCTTGACTACGAAAATATTTTCACAATTATACATTATACATGTATAAAGATCCATCCATCAACATGGAGATCAACAAAAACATTTCAAAAATGTTTATCCCCGTTTTCAACAAAACGTTCCAAAATTGAGACTCAACCCCGGGGTTAGCTCCAAACCTCCAAAACACCAAGTGTTGAGATTTTTATAAAAAATCACCGTTTTCAAAACCGCCTTTGAAAACCATAAACCTACAAATCATGTGATGTAATAAACTAAGAAAAGCAAAAAACATGCTTTCTATCTGAAAAATAAGGTTTAAACATAAATATGATATTTAATGTATTTTTTATCCGGTGAAAACACATAATTGCATGGAACACCCTTTAACAATAGTAGGGTCTAGAATCCTACCTCAAAGAGTCAAAAACTCGATGCCTCGATCTACGCGTAAAAATGAACTTCATCAAAACAAAATTTTATCCAGATGAAAGCAAAGCCCACAGCGTGGATAGCAAGGATCCACGAATAGTTCGTCGAAAACTAAACCTCGCACCCTCAAAACCTAGAGAGAAGGAGGAGAAAAAAAGGAAACTTTGTCTTGAAGTAAACTTTTCAAAATATCTAAACAAAGTTAGATATTTATAGGCCCAGGCACGCTAGGAGTCCAGTCAACTGGTCCTTCAAGGTCAGTCGACTGGAATGCTTTTGGAAAAGCACAAAACTAGCCCCAACCAAGATCAGTCGACTGGACCCTCAAGGTCAGTCGACTGAAATGCTTCTAGCTACCGTCAGTCGATTGGGAATAAGCCTCCAGTCGACTGAAAACCTGATGCCCAATGTCCAAACACCCCCTAGGCCAGGTTAGTCGAATGGACCTTAGTTTCGAAAGAAAAACATTTAAACGGGTCCTGAGAAAGCATAAAACACGTACGTACATGCTATTCAATGACGTTAAAGCATAACTCATACATCCATGGTGCTCAAATATCAAAACAAAACGCGTTAGCATATATAATCATCGAAGAAAAATGAAAAAAAAAAAAGAACTGGGTCTTACACGAGTATTCTCGAAAAGGACAAAAAAGTGGAGGAAGTCGGAATCGTTCCCTCGATTTATAGGTCCATTAAGGGTTCTAGAGAAACACGACGAGAGAGCATACCGAGTAAAAGTACAGCCAGGGTTTAAGGAGTGACTCGAAGATTTTGTAAAGACCCAATGGCTGCGGACAGTACTGCTGAGAAATAAACGAGGAATCGTTGACCCACGCAACACAAATATCAACTTCGATTATCTGAAGACTTATAAAGAGGTATCGATGGCCATCACAGATAGAGCTCGTAGAGGGCTAGGGAACAATTGGTACGTAGAGGCCCAGTGGCGTTACTACAGCATTTACGAAGCAACTTGGGAATACGAGGCAGCTGTTCACCACTTTTATCCGCGTTTGTTTGTTTAGGCTTTAGTACGCTAAGCGTTATACTTTTTCTCTTGTTGAAGGTTGTGTGTGTGCGTTGTGTGAACTTTTTGAGAACGTTGTACCAGTTACGTGTTGAATGAAATGCAAGCATTCTTTGTTAAATTCCTTATAAACTATCTTACAGTCATAAGCTATCTCATAAACTCAAACTAAAATCCGCAATATTCAAACAATATATATATATATATATATATATATATATATATATATAAGAAGAAAAATAACCCCTAATCTCGACACTCTCTTAGATAGTCAATTGATGATCAAACAATCGATAAGTTGACTAACCCCTAGATGATAAGGCACTAGGAGTAACCTAAGTTATGAAGAAAACACCGTTAAAATCCCACAATTCCACCCTTACGAGTGTCCTTTCCCAAACCCTTGTATCAACTCCTATACCGGTTAAAATTCTTTGCTTATCTTTCCTTTTAATAGCACCGGTCCTCAACAATGCTACCCAGTAATGTTCATAGGTAATCCTTCACCACCATTCATTCTTGACTTCAATACTATGTCCAACTGAAGCAATTTTGTGAACTCTTATAATCCCAACCTGGGGAGTTGACTTGGATGCTTGAATTAAAATACGTTAGGCCAACGTAATTTTAGGGCAAATATCCATTTTGGCTACCCGTTGCTTAAACATACCTTTTGTCAAAGTCCAATATTGCAAAGATTGACCTCGAGAAGCTCCTCTATGTAATATTCATTAATTGCTGATCTCTTTTCTTCAATGCATCTAAGCTTCGATCGGCCTCTCAACCTGAATCAACGGTGGTTACTTAATTATGACACCTTGCCTTAATACAACCTACCCTTGGACTATCTAGATTCCACCCCAAGACGAGCTCACCCTAGCTACATCTCGTACCTATACCATTCGAGATCCTCAACTAAATGCTTACCTATTCATTGTCATGTGATCATCTTCCTTGAAACCAGTAAAATTGAGCTGACCATCTTTGATAAAACCCATGCATGTTTTGTCCATCAACCTTGCCTCATAGGTCTGTGAGTAATAATGATCGTCCAGATATCGAGGTAGTAGGCTTTGGCGCTTCACAAAAGACTAGGACAATGCACGATAACCTCTTAACACCTCTTCAAATCATAGGGCAATCTTTCCTCAACATTACGACTTAAAGTACCGTCAACTTCAGCCTTTTGAAGATCGAGAACGCTGACTTCAGGAATGATTAAGTAAGGGTTTACTCAACTGACTACGTTTTTTCAAAGGACCCAATAAGTAAAATTATGCCATTAGTAACCTACAAATAGGAACAATAGCTTCACACCAAGGGACTCACAATGCCACTATGTGACAAAGTTTAGACCTTCCCAGACTAGTTCATAGCGAACCCACACATCCAACGAACCAAAAAGTAAAAGATTCGTGTCGACGGTAGAGAAGCAAAAAATAAGAGACAGCCTCAAGCTTAGGGAACCCTTAGTATGCAAATAGCAGAAGAATATCTGTATATATCAATATTCACGTCAACTTTTCTCACCAAAATGATAATATCTGAATCCGACCATTCCCACTTTCAATGAAGAATTTTTGACAACGATATGAGCATCAGGAGCTTGATGGAGAGTTTACCATCAAACCACGGTGGATCACGTGACTCGATATATGCTGGCATTGTTAAAAATGATAAACGGTCTGTCTCTTGGTTCTTAAATTTGTATTGTGTATTATACGATATGTATTGTATGATATCTTGTTGTAAGTTTGTTAGACGATTTAAGAAATTTGCTTCTGGGCTCCGGCTCATGGCATTCGTGCCATAGGTAAAGAAAAATGACCTTTTGAGGAAGGCGTGTTCGTTGAGGAAGAAAACTACGAAAAAGGGGGAGAGTGGTAGGAGCCGGTTAACCCCAACGATGCAGCTTGAAGACGTAGGATGTCTATTTTTTGGATCTTTTATTTAATTTTCTATGGGCATATTGTAACTTTTGTTAAATTTTTTGAATGGCTGTAATTATTAAGTATTTTGAACAACTTTGAACTGTTAATGATGTAGTAACTATCTTATGTATCTATGAATATTCGGCTAGAATATGTCCCTTATTTATAGTTACATATGTCCCGACATGCCCGGAGAACGGGGCGTCCTATTTAATGAGAGGAGGGAAGAAATTGGAATGATAGATGAGAGGATTGGAAGAGGTAGAGGCCAGTTGGAGTAAAAAAAAGTGAAGACAAACCGTATGAGAGAAGAGGAAAAAGTGAACTAAAAACTATTTCGGTCGACCTTGGTTTTGAAGCCTGAGAATTTAGTCGACTAACTTGGGGGACTCAATTGATTGACCTACTGAAGGATTCTACAAATTGTACCTGAGGCAGTTTGGTCGACTGAAGAGAGAACTTTGATCGACTGACTTTATGCTGTTTCAAAAAAAAATCCCTCTTTAGTTTTAATGATGATTAAACACAAAAACTTGTTTCACACCACATCCTGAACATGCAATAAACCTAATTCTCAGCATATTAAAACAAATATATCTTCATTAAGTGGTTTTATAAAAATATTGGCCCATTGTTCATTAGTGCATACAAATTTAAGAAAAATGTCACCTTTTTGCACATGATCACGAATAAAGTGGTGTCTTATCTCTATATGTTTAGTTTGTGAATGCAATATGAAATTTTTAGATATATTAATTGCACTTGTGTTGTCATATTTTATTGGCACAATATCATAATTTAATTTATAATCTTCAAGTGGTTGCTTCATATATAACACTTGGGCACAACAACTTCCTGCGGCTAAATATTCTGTTTCGGTGGTGGACTAGGCTATGGAATTTTGTTTCTTGAAAAATCATAAAACAAGAGACCTTCCTAAGAAATGACATGTTCCACTCGTGCTATTGCGGTCAATTTGGCACCCGATAAAGTCCGCATCGGAGTAACTTATCATTTCAAAAGAAGTAAACTTTAGATACCATAAGCTTATATCTACAGTGCCGATGAAGTATCTTAAATTCATTTTACTGCGATTACATGAGATTCTTTAGGTGAGGCTTGAAACCTTGCTCACATGCACACACTAAACATTATATTGGGTCTACTTGCAATTAAGTATAGTAAACTACCAATCATGCCTCGGTAGAGCTTAGTGTCTATCGTTTTCCCTTGCTTATCTTTGTCAAGCTTGGTTGAGGAGCTCATGGGTGTTCCCAAAGCTTTTCCTTCTTCGATGTTGAATCTCTAGAGTAAGTCCCTTACGTACTTTGATTGGTTCACAAAAGTCCCATTCTTGGCTTGATTGGTTTGAAGCCCGAGGAAGAATGTGAGCTCACCCATCGTGCTTGTCTCAAATTCCTTTTGCACACAAATTGAAAAATCCTTGCACAAATTTTCGTTAGTAGCACCGAAAATGATATCATCGACATATATATGAACTATGAGCATGTCATCATGTTCCATTTTGATAAAGAGTGTTGTGTCAACTTTTTCTCTTGTAAAACCATTTTCTAATAAAAAATCAATAAGTCTTTCATACCAAGCGCTAAGGGTTTCTTTTAAACAATATAAAGTTTTTGATAATTTAAGGATAGTCTTCAAAACCCGATGGTTGTTCCACATAAACTTCTACATTTATAAATCCATTTCAAAATGCACTTTTTACATCTATTTGAAAAAGTTTAAAATTTTTATAAGATGCATATGCAATCAACATGCGGATGGCTTCCATTCTAGCTACCGGTGCATAGGTCTCATCAAAATCGATACCTTCCTCTTGATTGAAACCATGTACAACTAATCTAGCTTTATTTCGGACAACAATTTCATTTTCATCCTTTTTGTTCCTATATACCCATTTAGTTCCAATTATAGTATGGTCTTTAGATCTAGGGACTAAGTTTCAAACTTTATTTCTTTCAAATTGATTTAATTCTTCTTGCATAGCCATAGTCCAAGATTCATCATCTAAAGCATCATTTATAATCTTAAGTTCTTCTTGGATAGAAATGCAAAGTGATTACAAATATTTTTAAAAGAGAATCGAGTGGTTACCCCACGTGAAGATTCATCTATGATTTGATCCATAGGGTGGCCTTTCACTACATTCCATTCCTTTGGTAAATCTTCATGGTCCTCTTGATCTTGAGCATGGTTATTTGAAGGATCATGAACTTCGATGCTTTTTTCTTTATCTTCTTTAATTTGCAAGTCCTCCACTCCTTTGCTAATTTCTATATCATCATCATTTGAAAACTTGGAAGAGAAAGGGTTAGCCTCATCAAAAGTCACATGAATAGATTCAACCAATATCATGGTTCTCTTGTGATATACTCTATATGCCTTACTATTTATGGCATATTCAAGAAAAATTCTTTCATCTGATTTTGAATCAAATTTGCCTAAATCATCTTTATCATTTAAGATAAAATATTTGCAACCAAAAGCATGAAAGTAAGAAATATTGGACTTTCTTGCATTCCATAGCTCATAAGGAGTTTTATTTAAATGAGGCCTAATATAAACTCGGTTCATTACATAACAAGCAGTATTGACTACTTTGGCCTAAAAATACTTAGGTAATTTACGTTCATTTAACATAGTTTGAGCCATTTCTTGTAAAGATCAATTCTTCCTCTCTACATCCCCATTTTGTTGAGGAGTTTGAGGAGCCAAAAAGTTATGATAAATGCCACTTTGATCACAAAAGTTTTTAACATCTTTATTTTTAAATTCTCCTCCTCTATCACTACGAATGTGCAAAATAGAATAGCCTTTTTCATTTTGAATCTTTCTACAAAGTTTGGCAAAAACATAACATACATCATCTTTAGATGCAATAAATAATACCCAAGTGAATCTTGAAAAGTCATTAACTATGACAAATGCATAAGATTTTTCACTAATACTTTGAACTTGAGTAGGACTGAATAAATCAAGATGAAGTAATTGTAGTGGCCTACTTGTAGAAGTTTCTTGTTTCTTTTTTAAACTAGTTTTAGCTTGCTTACCAAATTGACAAACATCGCAAACTTTGTCTTTGACAAACTTGGTTTTAGGCAAACCTTTTACCATGTTTTTCTTAACAAGTTTGGATAGAAGATCTATGTTAGCATGACCTAACCTCCTATGCCATAGCCAACTTGTTTCATTTAGAGCTGAAAAACATTTGACATCTTGAAAATCTAAATTTTCAAGATCAATAGTATAAACATTTTCAAAATGATTTGAAACAAATAAGACTTTATGTTCTTTAGTATTTTTCACGGTGCAAGTGTCATGCATGAAAGTAACACTAAAGCCTTTATCACATAATTGACTTATGCTAAGAAGATTATGTTTTAGGCCATCAACAAAAAGTACATTATCAATAAAGAGGGAAGGTTCATTACCAACCTTACCTACACCAATGATTTTGTCTTTTTCATTGTCTCCAAAAGTTACATAACCTCCATCATTAGGTGTTAAACTTAAGAATTTGGATTTGTGAGATCCTAACCCGTTTTCTTTTTCGGCGTTTTTTGACGCATGTTTACCATTTTTGTTAAAGCATGTTCATACGTGTTTTTATGCATGTTCGAGTTTAGATATGCATGTGGGATTATTTTTTGGGGCCGTTGGACGTTGTGGCGCGGGTTTCAAAAAAAAAGATATTTGTGTGGCCTATAAATATTTAGCATTAGATATTTTCAAAACTTCTCAGCTAAGTTTCTCCTTTTTCTCTCTACCTTCTCTCTAACTTCTCGGGGGCTTGGGGCTCAATTTTCAACGATCCAACAGCGGATCCCTGCTATTGGCACGATGGGTTACACGTTCATCCAAACATAATTTCGTTCTGGCAAAGCTTAGTTTAACACGTGAATCGAGGCATCAAGTTTTTAACTCAACGAGGTAGGATCCTAAACTCTCATGTCTTATAAGGGTGTTGCGTGTAATCGTGTGTGCTTTTACCATTTTAAAATGCATAAATTTGCTTTATGTTTCAAACATTGGTTTTGGGGTTCAAAATCATTTTTCGTCAATTTCGGTTGGAAGAAATTGGGTCTTGAGTGTTTGTTTCGAGGTTTGGGTGCTAAGCTTGCGCTTGTGTATGTCCAAGGGAGTTAGATGGGAGTTTTAAGGTTTCGTTTGGGGTTCAAAGGGGCTGAAATTGTAGCTTCCGAGTCGGTTTGTGCTTGGGTTCAGTCGACTGGATCGAGGGGGTCAGTCGACTGGATCGTGGTTCTGTGGGTTCAGTCGACTGGACCTAGGAGGTCAGTCGACTGAGTTGGATTAGTTTTGGGTTTTTACTTTCCAATGTGTTTTCAGTCGAGTGGGCATGGGAGGTCAGTTAACTGGGGTCCCATGTTGGGCGTTTGGGCTTTTTTTTTGTGGATTTGGTTGGTCGTGTGGTGGCCTATCAGTCGATTGGGTTATGGGGCTCAATCGACGGCTATCCTCTAGTGGTTTTGTAGTTGATTGGATTATAGGGTCCTTTCAATTGATGTCACAGAGAGGGTGTTAGTCATGTCATGCGGGGTGTTGGGGCATGGTTATGCGCGTGGTGGTTTGTGCATCATTGGGTGCGGGGCGTGTGAGTCCGTTGTTCATTTTGAAGATGGGGTTTTGGCAAGAATCATTTTGTGAAAGGTTCAGGTGTTGGCCTTCGAGTTAGGTTTTGATTTTCTATATCGTTGATTGTCCCGGTGAGTGGATGGGTCATTCGGGTGAGTGGATGGTGGGTGTATGGCGTGTGATGTCGTGTCGGGTTATGTAGCGTCGTTATGTAGAATGCATGGTTATACGTGCTTCTGTGCTTATAGAACTCTGATTAGTTTTATTTATGCATATGTTGATTTGGTGTTATCCCGTAGTGTTTGGGCAATGTTATCCCGTAGTGTTCAGTGTTATCCCGTGGTATGCAGTATTATCCCGTGGTATGCGATTTTATCCTGTGATATACGATTTTATCCCGTGGTATGCGATTTTATCCTGTGGTATAGGCATGTGTAAGGATGTATATTTGAATATGGATCTGTATCTATGTGATAGAACTGTTGATGAGGCTTGTGAGAGCCGATTTATATGTATCTCTCTTTGCTGGTGAAGCATTGTACTATATCTATATATCAAGTTATTTTCTAGGCTCTAATGAGTCATGATGCAAAACCATTTTTAAAACTGTTTTCTTTGAGACTCTTGGGAGTTCTCGTATAAAATCGTTTTTCAAATGTTTTCATCTAAAGCTCGTATGAGTTCGGATATAAAATTATTTTTATGGCTTGTGTGAGTCGAAACTACACATCATTTTTCGAGCATGTTTTGTTTATATTATATGCTTGTCTGGTTTCTACTAAGTTTTGGCTCATGGTGTGAGATTTAAAATATTTTTTAGGTACCGATCGTGTGGGTTGATTTGGGGTTACCGGTTAAAGTAAAAGATCGATAGTCTTCTTTTTATTCTTTTGAACCATGTATGTTTACATATTTTTTGGTGTTGGATCCATGTAATATAAGCCCTTATGGCGAATATATTAAATGGTTATATGCTTTAATTTGTGAGTAAGTATTAGGTTGGGTGTTTTATATTGTTGTTTGTGGGTGTTTCACGTGACCCGAAGTTTGGAGCGTGACAGAATGGTATCAGAGCTTTGAGTTTCAATACCTAAGAGCTGTGGGAAGAGGCTGCATCACCGTGTGAGGTTTATTGTGTGTCCTTGATTACATTTGTTTAGATGCTTTGATAACATGAGCGTGTTAGCATGTTAAGCATGAGAATGTTGTGTATATACAAGCATGGGGATTGAACCTTGGGATTGATGATTCTTACCTTTGGGCATTTGGATTAACAAACTTAGGAGCCAAGTTAAAAATGCGTTTAGCTGACGTGATTTCTAGCAGGGAATCTAAGTAGGTTATCCAAATTGACATGTCATTCTTGTCGGTTCTCCTTGGTATGTGGAGTTTATTTAGCATGGACCTAGGTGACTAAGTGTTCGCATGCTTACGTTTATGCAATATGTTGCATCTTATGTTCTATGTTTCTTTCATGTAGACGTGATGTCTGCACGGAGAGGGCGAGGCCATGGCTGTGGTCTTGGCTAAGGGGATGTGCCCATCCCTAATGCTGGGGATACAAATGCTCCACAGAGATCGATGGACGCAACTGAGTTGCTGCCTGTGTTGGTTGGTTCTATCCAGCAGCTGGTTGAGGCCGCTGGAGGTGAGACCATTAGAAAGGGAGTGCCTGAGTCGAGGGCTACAGTGGTGATGCGAGAGTTTAGGCGTACGGATCCTCCTACTTATGCTGGAGATCCTGATCCTACAGTGGCTACGGAGTGGTTGGAGTTGATAACTCGAATCCTTGACATGCTGCAGATAGCTGAGGATGAGTTATGGGTTTCTTTTGCCACATTTCAGCTGAGGGGTGTTGCTCACGAGTGGTGAAAATATGCCAGAAATATTGTGGGGGTCACATGGGCAGCATTCATTGGAGTTTTTTTGGAGAAATATTTTTCTACTTCATCCATAGACTTGTATAGAGAGGAGTTTTATTCTCTCACCCAGGGAGCGATGGGTGTTATGCAGTATGAGGTCAGGTTTACTAGCCTATCTCGTTTTGCACCGGAGTTAGTGGCGACCGATGAGCTGAGGTCGAGGCAGTTTGAGTAGGGTTTGAGGCCCGCGATCAGAGAGAGGGTGGCCGGCATGGGGCTACGTGTGTTTACAGAGCTGAAGGAGGTACAAGCAGGCTAACATGAGGCAACTGCGAGGATTGAGAATACCTTGGCAGAGATTCGAGCTTCTAGGGAGGCCAAAACACCACAAGATGGGACAGAGGTACAGACAGGTGGGCGTTCCGGTAAGAGGTAAAAATTCTCTTGTATTAGTTTCCATCCATCTGGGTTACCACAGCAGTTTTCTGCACCAGCACCATCGGTGGCTTCGTCGAGGAGGCTAGAGCAGAGGGAGGTTAGATGTTATCACTGTGGACAGTCAGGGAATCGTGTGCCAAATTACCCGCAGCCGAGGTAGTTCTGGGATCCACAGTTGAGGCAGTCCCAAAGTTTCATACAAGATCAGTCACAGGGGAGGGAGCTGCCGATTTGTTATAGATGTGGTCAGACAGGACATATCCGCAGGACCTGTCCCCAGAGAGAGAGAGTGCACCGAGCACAGTAGGCACACTAGAGGGTTCATTTGTGCAGGATCGACAGCATCTTCCTGCAGTTCAGACTTCCTAAATTATAGGTGGGGGTGCTTCAATACAGTCGATGCGGCAGCCGACAGTGCCGGGTTATGGCGAACAGGCCAGAATGACGCAGGGGCGAGCGTATGCACTTACAGCTCCTAGTCCTTCCAGGGCACCGATTGTACCGAATGATACAGAGATCTCTCCAGTGAGCAGAGGTACTTTCAGAGTATGAAGGCTTTAGGCCAGTTTCTTTATTTCATCTGTTGGGGGTTGGTGATGGACTCTGCGGTGGTGTGCTGTGTTGAGACAGCAGTTAGTGAGGTTATGAGGTTGAGTGAGTTGTAGATCCCGTGCCTTTGAGATAGTTAGCCATTGTTTAGGATGCCTGGCCTTGTTTGACTATATCTTAGGAATGGTTTGGCTAACCATCTCTTATATCTGTATCGATTGCAATCGGCAGTATGTTTCTTTTTGACCTTGTGCTGATTTTAGGGGATAAAATTCCTTTAAGGGAGGTAGAGTTGTGAGACCCTGACCCATTTTTTTTTCGGCATTTTTCGACGCGTGTTTACCATTTTTCTTTCAGCATGTTCATACGTGTTTTTATGCAAGTTCGAGTTTAGATATGCATGCAAGGTTGGTTTTCGGGGCCGTTGGTCGTTGTGGCGCAGGTTTCAAAAAAAACAAATATTTGTGTGGCTTATAAATATCTAGCGTTAGATATTTTCAAACGATGTTTTCAAAACATCTCAGGTAAGTTTTTTCTTTTTCTCTTTGCCTTCTCTCTAACTTCTTGGGGGCCTGGGGCTCGATTTTCGATAATCCAACAGCGGATCCCTACTATTGGCACGGTGGGCTATAATTCATCTGAACAAAATTTTATTTCGGTGAAGTTTAATTTTGCACGTGAATCGAAGCATTGAGTTTTTAACTCAATAAGGTAAGATCCTAAACTCTCATGTCTTATAAGGGTGCTACGTGTAATCGTATGTGCTTTTACCATTTTAAAATGCATGAAATCGATTTATGTTTCAAAAGTTGGTTTTAGGTTTTAAATCGTTTATCGTCAATTTTGGTTGGATGAAATCAGGTCTTGAGTGTTTGTTTCGAGGTTTGGGTGTTAGGCTTGGACGTGTGTATGTCCGAGGGTGTTGGATGGGAGTTTTGAGGATTCACTTGGGGTTCGAAGGGGCTAAAACAGTAGCTCGGAGTCGATTTTTGCTTGGGTTTAGTTGACTAGATCGAGGGGGTCAATCGACTAGATCGTGGTTCTGTGGGTTCAATCGACTGGACCTGGGAGGTCTGTCGGCCGAGTTGGCTCAGTTTTGGGTTTTTACTTTCTAATGTGTTTTTAGTCGAGTGGGCATGGGAGGTCAGTCGACTGGGGTCCTGTGTTGGGCGTTTGGATTTTTTTTTTGGTGATTTTGGTTGGTTGTGTGGTGGCCTCTCAGTCGATTGGGTTATGAGACTCGATCGACTGCTCTCCTTTAGTAGTTTTTCAGTTATTTGGATTATGGGGTCTTGTCAATTGAAGTCACGGAGAGGGTGTTGGTCATGTCATGTGGGGTGTTGGGGCATGGTTGTGCGCGTGGTGGTTTGTGCATCGTTGGGTGCGGGGCATGTGAGTCCGTTGTTTGTTGTGAAGATGGGGTTTTAGTGAGAACTATTTTGTGGGAGATTTAGGTGTTGGCCTTCGGGTTAGGTTCTAGTTTTCTGTATCGTTGGTTGTCCCGATGAGTGGACAGGTCATTCGGGTGAGTGGATGATGGATGTGTGGCATGTGATGTCGTGTCAAGTTATATGGCGTCGTTATGTGGAACGTCATGGTTATACGTGCTTCTGTGCTTATAGAACTCTGATTAGTTTTGTTTATGCATACGTTGATTCGGTGTTATCTCGTAGTGTTCGGTGTTATCCCGTAGTGTTCGGGCGGTGTTATCCCGTATTGTTATCCCGTGGTATGCAGTATTATCCCGTGGTATGCGGTTTTATCCCATGGTATACGATTTTATCCTGTGGTATACAATTTTATCCCGTGGTATGCGGTTTTATCCCGTGGAATAGGCATGTGTAAGGATGTATGTTTGAATATGGATCTGTATCTATGTGATAGAATTGTTGATGATGCTTGTGAGAGTCGATTTATATGTGTCTATGTTGCATGTGGGGCTCGTGGGAGTTTTGGCTCGTAGGAGTCTATCTTTGCTGGTGAAACATTGTACTACATCTATATATCAAGTTATTTTCTAGGCTTTGATGAGTCGTGATACAAAATCATTTTTAAAACTGTTTTCTTTGAGACTCTTGAGAGTTCTCGTATAAAACCATTTTTTAAATGTTTTCATCTGGAGCTCGTATGAGTTCAAATATAAAACCATTTTTATGGCTCGTGTGAGTCAAAACTACACATCATTTTTCGAGCATGTTTTGTTTATATTGCATGCTTGTCTAGTTTCTGTTGAGCTTAGGCTCACGGTGTGGAATTTGAAATGTTTTTCAGGTACCGATTGTGTGGGTTGATTCGGGGTTGCCGATTGAAGCGAAAGATTAATAGTCTTCTTTTTGTTCTTTTAAACCATGTATGTTTACATATTTTTCAGTATTGGAGCCGTGTAATGTAATCCCTTGTGGCGGATATATTAAATGCTTATATGCTTTAATTTGTGAGTAAGTATTGGGTTAGGTGTTTTATATGGTTATTTGTGTGTGTTTCACGTGACCCGAAATTTGGGGCGTGACAGGATTTGTCGCCCGTCATATGTCTTAAGTATCCACTATCCATGTATCATTTTTCTTTTAAGGAGAAGGACCTCAAGCACACCTACAAAACAAATTAAGTGATCTTCCTTAGTACCCAAATCATTTTAGGTCCTATAAGATTAATGACTTTAACTCTCCAAACTATTTTTGAGACACCATTATTTCTTTTTAATAGGTAATCAAATTTAATATGTCCATTTTTCTTGCATAGAAAACAAGTTACATGTTCATAAATATTTTTTGAAGGTGGGCTTGAAAAAGTCTTGGATTCTTTCACAAAATAGCTCTTAAAGTCTTTAACCTTTTTATCGCTCACTATAGCGTTAAAACCAATTCCTTTCTTGTTCAATGACATCTTTTGAGCTCCCAAGAACTTTTTAAAATTTTCTTTTCCATTTGTAAATTTGTAAATAATTTTGGAATAATCTTCCACTTTCTTTTCCAAATCACCATAAGCATTTTTCTCAAGATATTTTCCCATTAAGTTCTTAAGCACTTTTCTCAAAAAATCATTTTTTTTCTCCAACTGGGAAAACTCATTTTTAGAAATCTTGGTTAATTTATCAAATTTAATTCTTAAAATAAGTTTCTCTTTTTCCAAAGAATCACATTGTAAATCATGATCTTTTTGAAAAGTTGAAAATAATTCTTTTAATTCATTCAAAGCTTTGGATAAATTTTCTTTTTCAAACTCAACATTTGCATTTAAAACTTTTAAATCCTCAGGTTCCTTAGAAAGACTTTCATTTTCCTTTTTCATAGTTATGTTTTTCTTTCCCAATTTTAAAAAGTGTTTATGTATGCTATATAGTTCATTTTTAAGTTCCTCATAGAATAGTATGGAATCGTCACAAGTACTAAACTCATTACAAGAATTATATTCAAGTGCATTAGAATTGGGGTAAGAATTTACATCATCATTCACGTTAGCCATCAAGCAAAAGTTGGCTACTTCATCATCACTAGAGTTTTCACTTGACTCGTTTGAGTTCAAGTCATCCCATATAGTATCATAGCCTTCTTTTTTCTCTTGGAGTCCATTTTGAGTAAGGGGCACAATGGTTTTATGTGTCCAATTTTCTTGTAATTGTAGCAAGTGATGGGTTCTTTCTTATACTCCTTTTTCCTTCAGTCACCTTTGTCAAATCTTATGCCACAGAACTTTCTCGCAAACTTCTTTTCACCTTTGAAGGATTTACCTAGCTCTCTAGTGATGAGAGTTATGTCATCATTGTCAAGTTCTTCGTCTTCCTCATCACTAAAACTATCCTTGGAGGCTTTAAGGGCAATGGATTTCTTGGCTTCGTTTTGCTCGTTAGCCCGTTCATTGATTTTGACTTCATAGGTAAGGAGATAACTAATAAGCTCATCCAATGGCATCACCCTAAGATTTCTTGCCTCCACAATGGCTGTTACCTTAGCTTCCTATATAAGCAGCAAAGCTTTGAGTAGCTTTCTTAACAATTCATAAGATGAGTAAGTTTTTTCAAGAGCATTAAGAGAATTTATAATATGATTAAATCTAATATACATGTTCGAAATAAATTCATTTTCAATCATCTTAAATCCTTCATACTCACTAGTTAATCTATCAATTCTAGAATCTTTAACATCTTGAGTTCCTTCATAGGTAATTTCTAATTTTTTTCCAAATTTCTTTTGCACTTTCAAATGTCATGATATGGTTATACTCATTTGCATCAAGGGCACAATATAAAGCATTCATAACACTTGAGTTTATTTGAAGTAATCATTATCATTCATATTTTCATTGAGTTTAGGAACCTCTTTACCTTCAACTACTTTAGTGGGAATGAAGTTTCCTTGGATAATTACTCTCCAAGCTCTTCAATCCATTGTTTAAATAAAAATTCTCAACCTTTGTTTCCAAAAGGTATAATTAACACCACAAAAGATTAGAGGTCTTGTAGAGGATTGACCTTCGCCAAAAGAGGACACACCAAGATTAGCCATAGATCTTTTCACAAAAAAAATTTAGGTAAAAATGTGACCTACGCTCTTATACCAATTGTGAGTGTGGTGCAATCCCAAAAGGTGTGAAGCACAAGCTACAATTCTCAAGATATGATCCAACATGATAGCATGAGCTCTAAATCATCATACATTCACTTTAAAATACTAATCAACTAATTTAAACCAATAATCATATAGAACTCGAATCTCACAACAAGGTACTCATACATACACTTAGCAACTTCTAAGTTTATGATTTTTAAACACCGTTTAGATAAAAATATTTTCTACAACTCTTATGTTTAAAACCAAGGCCAAAACCTAAGACAAAATGGTGAACAAAACATCCTAAGCAAAAATGGTTTAGCACTTTTCTTAAGATTTTACCAAACACATGCTTCTATTGTTCTTAGTTTTGGGGCATCATATCAAGTCCAAATGATCCCATCTTTTAATATGTTCTAATTTAACATGTCCCCTAAAAGTTTCATGTTTAGGGATAAGGGTAGTTGTTTGGAACAAGTTAGACTTTTTGCCCATTTTAAAAAATAGGTTCTGTCAGCCACCAAAACTCAGCAAAGCCGATTTTGGACAGAGGGTTTGAAATAGTTTTGGGGTATCATCCCGAGGCTTTAAGGTCTAATGTTTGGGCAGAAAGTAGTTCAATATGTTAGCTACAATGTTCATGTATACCACTTTTGGAATGGATCACTAAAAATAGGAGTTTTGAGCTACACAAAAATATGTGACAGAAGTGTCCCTTGAGGGCTGAAACTCAATAGATATTTTCAGAGGGATTTTAACCTATCAAAACTCAATATTTTGTGCCCATTGTTGGAGGGTAGATAGATATACAGGTTATCTACAACTTTCATATTTTGACCAAACTTCGGATCTAACTTTAAATTAGCGTTTCTAAGTTTGTAGTGTTGACTGGTCAAAAAATGACACACTTTGGTAAAATTACAATATCTCGAGTTCTACTTATACAAATGAGTTGAAACCAATTTTGGATGAAAGATAACCCAAAAAGATAAATCTGGACATAAAGAACATGCTTAGATCAATTTTATAAAAATTGATAACTAAAAACTCTTTCTAAAAAAAGTTCATCACATTTTTTCACGAAAACATAGAAACTAATGCATTTGCTTGAATACGAAAACATCACAAATTATACAAAACCTTCTCAGTACTGCAAATAGAAATATGTTCCTGGCTCAACCGCCACAATTTAAAATGAATATCCACTTTCTCAAAACAAGACCCAAATCCCAATAGTGTCCAAATAGTCATCAACCACACAACTGGGAGTTCCGACGATACCGTAACCACAATTCGCAATGCACAAATAGCAATGTAATGGAATGAGGGCAACTCTCTACCAAGCACGAGTGATATGTGCTAAAACTTGAAACTCATCCCAAAAGCCTTAAAGGCAAAAACTCCCGCTTGACGAAAAATCTCCCCTATAGGGACAAATAAAAAACCTATAGTTGGGTAACCTCCCTCATAACGGGATATAAAGGGCCGAAAATCCTTATAACTTGGCACTTTAAAACAGCAACACAACATTAAAAATTTCTTTTATAATATCATCATTCTTGCTCAAAAATACCATAGATAGCACACTTGAATTAAAAATATCATGGCATTTAAAAACAACAGGTTCATGCGATCATCAAAACTGGTAATAGTTCAAAACATGCGATTCAAAACATTTTTATGCATCATTTACACAACTCAAGTTCAAGATAATGGCTAAGCACTCTGACCTTGTATTATATGCATATGAACCGAGCCTCCCCGGAAGCTAAGCAGGACCCTTGGGTTCTACAACCTCCGTGGCTAACAAGCAAAACATAACTCGACCGTTTACACGGAATCCTTCCCTTTTAGCATGTGAAATGTTAGCCCAAGGCCTTTTTAGTTAGATTTTAATGATTTTCATAATTTATTTTTTTAATTAAATTGATTTTAAAATGATTATATTTTAATATTTCTAAAAGGATAAATGTTGACACGAAGTCAAAGGCATATGAGCAAAATGAGTCGACACCAAAACAAAAAGAATTGACACAAACTAAAAAAGGGTGGACACAAAACAAAAAGGATCGACACAAACTAAAAAAAGGGTCGACACAAAATGAAAATGAGTCGACACAAAACAACCGAGACTTAAACGACGTGAAACTAAAACAATTCAGACCGTTGAATGTTTTCTTTGGTTTTAGGGACCATGGTTACTTTATTTTTAGGTTTAAGGGATACAACGTACTTTCCCAATCCTTCACTTGATTAAGAATTTAACTTAACCATTTATTACTCTCTTTCAATCATTAAATTTTAAAGTACCGCAGCATTTTGAGGTACTTAAATTGGGATTTGGATTTTGGTTTATGGTGACAATTTGGATCAAAATATTTTCTACAACTTTTATGTTTAACACCAAGGCCAAAACCTAAGGCAACTAGGTGAAAAACTTGACGCAAACAAAAATAGCTCAGCACTTGCACAGAAACTTAGCCAGAAAAGTGTCTCTGTTGGTCTCGATTTTGGCCAATCAAAACAAGTCATAGTGAACCCATTTTTGGATATGTTCTAGTTTAACAAGTCCCCTACAAGTCTTATGAAGGGTGCTAAGGGTAGTTGTCTGAAACAAGTTGGAGATATAATCCATTTTGTAAAATAAGATCTGTTAGCTGCCAAACCCTCAGCAGAACCGATTTTGGACAGAGAGTTTAAAACGGGTTTGAGGGACTTTCCCGGAGTATCTAGGTCTAATTTTTGGAAAAAAATGTAGTTCCATATGTTACCTACAGTATTCATGTAGACCACTCTTGGAGTTGGTCACTAAAAATAGGGATTTTTGGCTATACAAAAAATATGTGACAGAAGCGTCCTTTAATGGCTGAACCACAATAGAGATTTTCAGAGTATTTTTGACCTATCAAACCTAAATATTTTGGGATCATTTTTGGTGAGTAGCTATATATACATTTTATCTACAACTTTTATGTTTCGACCAAAGCTCAGATCTCATTTTAAACTATGGTTTTTAGGTCTTCATTGTTGGTTGGTCTAAACCGACACACTTTTGTAGAAATGCAATATCTCGAGTTCTACTCACTCAAATTACTTAAAACCAATTTTGGATGAAATATAACACAAAATTCTAGGTTTGGACATAAAGAACACACTAAGATCATTTTCCTACATGAGTTATGATGTTCCAAAGATTAGGGAAAAAATATCAAAATGCTCAAAACTCAAGCCTATTTTGGTTCTAGCATCTTAGCGTCATGTGTGTAAGTTTTTGACCCATCTTCTTTGTATACATGTGCTGTACTTCAATATATCAATGTTCTAGAGCTAACAGAAGTCATGGAACCCATGGAAAATCTAATACCAACTCACAACTTCAACATTCATACCAAATAGTCCCAAAAATCTAACCATGACGCCTTTATTTTTTAGTTTTGATTTTTGATCTTAGATTTGTGTTTGCAAATGATGGAAGAGGTGTTTGATATGTATAAAAGCAGATGTGTTAGTCTTATTTACCTTGTTAGAAGTTGTTTCTTGGTGATAAAAAACCTAGGACTTAGCTTTCATGCTCCATGGATCCTCCTAGCTTGATGCTTCTTCCTTATCTCTTTCTTCTTCCTTTCTTTCTTCTTCTTTTCTTCTTTCTCTCTCTGTCTCTCTCTCCTCTCCTCTCACTATGGCCGAAATATAGAGAAGGAGAATGGGAGTTTTAATTTCCCTTTTACAGAAAAAGTTAGTGGGTAAAGCTTGTTTGAGAAGCTTCCTTAACCATGGGTTAGTATACTTTACCTTAGTTACTTTATACTAACTTGGGTTCATGAGACTTGGTCACCAAGTTTGGCACATTCTCATAGATCTAGCCACTTGAGTGTGTGTGTGTGTGTGTGTGTGTATATACATATATATAAATTTTTCTTTATTTAATTATAAGTGAAAATTCGAATATTTTCACTTAATTTCTTAACCTTTCGAGCTTAACTCTCGTCTTAAACAACTTGGACTTATAACTTTGAATTCTTATCCTCATTATTAGGATTTTCAAATATGCTTGTGTGCCACTCTATCCTGGGTCTCTGGCTCGAAAAGGTTAAACAGTTGGGCCGGTCCTTCTTACTGAACTTAAGTTCGAGATTTTGTTTCTATTGAGATGTTCTTTCTTTTCTATTTGTATTCTTGAGTTCAGGTTATTATACTCTATTCAAGACCTTTTGTTTAGCCTTGGGGATAAAGAATTACTTCTCAATCCCCTCATTTCCCCAAAGTAATGGTAAAGCAGAAATCTCCGACAAAATGATCCTTTCAGGTATCAAAAGGAGGTTGGAGAAAGATAAAGGGAAATGGGTGGAAGAGCTTCCCTCTGTGCTATGGACCTATCGAACAACCCCAAGGAGGTCCACTGGAGAGGCCCCCTTCATATTGGCTTATGGAATGCAAGCAGTCATCCCATTGGAGGTTGGCCTTCCCACCATCCGAACAGATGTGTTCAGGAGAGAACAACCTCACTCGTGCACGAGATCTAGACTTAGCAGAAGAAAGAAGGGGTAGAGCAGTGATCAAGCTTGCAACATATCAATAGCAGCTCTGTAAGTTCTACAACAAGCACGTCCAACCCAAATTGTTTCATTCAGGTGAACTCGTCCTCGGAAAGGTGCTGCTAACACTAAAAGCCCTCACGATGGCAAAGTGGGGCCAACATGGGAGGGCCCCTATAAAGTGATCTCTGTTGTTGGCACTGGGGCATACAGACTAGAATATATGGAAGGGAAGCCAATCCCAAAACCTTGGAATTCCCAAAACCTAAGAAAGTTCTATCACTAAAGCTTGAATTGTAAACCCTCTTTTTGGACATTAATGAAAGAGTCTTTTTTAGAGCTTTTGAGCATAACCCATGGTATATACCGTATGAAGCCCTAGCTTGGCTAGGCACCAAAGACCCAGTTGATCCTAAGAGACCACTACTAGGCACAAGAGTCCTAGCTCGATTAGGAAAAAGACCTAGCTCGACTAGGCATCAAAGACCCAATTAATCCTAAAAGATCACTACTGGGTATTAGAGTCCTAGCTCAGCTAGGCAAAAGACCTAGCTCGATCTAGGCACAAAACCTAACTCGATTAGGCACCAAAGACTCAATTGATCTTAAAAGATCACTACTGGGCACAAGAGTCCTAGCTCAGCTAGGTAAAAGACCTAGCTCGGCTAGTCACCAAAGACCTAGTTGAACCTAAAAGATCACTACCGGGCACAAGGGGCTCTAACTCGGCTAGGCACAAGACCTAACTCGACTAGGGACAAAACCTAGCTTGGCTAGGCACAAGTCTTAGCTCGGTTAGGCACCAAAGACCCAGTTGATCCTAAAAGAACACTACTGGGCACAAGAGTTTTAGCTCAGCTAATGATGAAAAGGTCAAGCTGAGCAAGACATAAGATGTCCCAAATGTTGAAGGGACTAATGCTCGATCGAGGTAAAGCACATGACTTGTCCCAAGCTCGAGCTTACATTATGGCTTGCACAGTATACAGATGGAAAGAAATAAAAAGTAAAGTAAATTACAAAAAGTACAAGTAATGTTGCTCAAGACTGAACAAAAGCTTAATTCATTAATTTAAATTCTAGTACATATTGTGGCGAGCCGACCTCGCAGGAGGAACGAGGCCGTGCATTGCAAACTTAAAAACAAAAATTGTAAAGAAATTACATTACAAAGCAGTGAACCTTAGCTACTTGGGTGTGCTCCGACAGCTCAAGCTCTTCTCGTACAGGCCCCCCTTGCTCCTCTCGAGCTGGATCCTCCTGGGCAATTTGATCTTAGGGGGAATGTCAAAGGTTTGCTCCGGGGGAGGAGGGGATGGACCAGTGCCGTTGAGATGAGAAAAACCTCCATAACTTGACCCAGAGGAGTGGCTTCCTCGAGCAGGTGGGCGAGCTAAGCAGGGAAAGGAATGGTGAGCTAGAGACAAGGCACCACCCTGTGCAGCTCGAACTCAGCTGCAATGGATGCAGCGTTAAGGGCTACATCTCACCCCATCTTGAAGATGAGGTTTTGCATGTATATGACCTGGGACTTGTATTCATCTCTGGCCTTATTGTACCCCTCCTCATACTTCTCTTTTGTTGTCTGAAGGTAGAAGGTCTAGAGCTCGGCGTATAACTTCTGCAGCTCGGCTCTGGACACCTCCTTCAGTTGGTCAAGCATAGAGGCTAGGGTGATCTCTTGCTCCCTGACCGATTCCAGGGCACGGGTTGCCCGAATCTCAGCTTTTTCTTTGGCTTTTATGGCCTCACCGATCTAGACCTAGAGGACCTTGTTGCCCTTCTTGAGCTTCAAAGCATCGACTTGTAGAAGGTCGTACCTCTCATGCACCCTGCTACAACAATCAGCAGCCTCAACTCTCATTTGCAGGCCCTATGCAATAAAGGGGGAGTTAGCTCGGTAGAGCACACAACTAAAAGATATGAAAAAATAAAGTGAAGCTCGACAGAAGAAACTTACCACGATTATGTGTTGAATGGCTTATTTCGTCAATGTGGCATCAGGAATGGCCACGTGCTCAGCTTTGTCCTTTAGGAGGCACAGGCTCTTCGCAAGTGCCTACGCCATGTGGTGGTTGGCCTGCACCAAATCATTAGCGGTGAGGGCCTTACCACGGTAGGCGAGAGAGAATGAGGGCAGTACCTCGGAGGTCAGGATGGCGCCGTCAGAGCGGCTTGGCACTGGCAAGGGGAGGTCGCCGTCAATTCGGTGCCTCATCTCTCAGTTACCCACCTCGGAGGTCGTGCTTTTCTTCCTAATTGATCGAGCTAGGGGTGGAGGTGGAGGTGCGCGCGGCGTTACAGGAGCGCTGATGCTCGGCCTTAGTTGAGGGGTTGGCATCACTACTGGGGAGGCACTCAGCACCAAGCTAGGAGGCAGGCCACCAAGTAGGTTATAGAGGTTCCTTTAAGACATTGCGATCGCCTCTCGAACTGCCTGGTTCACCGAGCTCGAGGAAGGATGATCAATGGCAGCGCTCAATGTGATATTCTGGTATCCCACATCGGAAAGGGAGAGAAAGTTTTTAGGATGTAAAGGAAAAACCTTGGACCCTTACATTCAACGAGACCTTTTCCCTGGTGGTAGAGACCCTAGCAAAACTCTACAGTTAAGCGTGCTTGAGCTGGAGCAATACAAGGATGGGTGACCCCCTGGGAAGAACAAAATCGTAAGGGCTTTTGCCCAAAGCGGACAATATCATTACCATGTGAAGGGTCAAGGTGTTACAGATGGTATCAAAGCTGACTCTCCTCACCTCCGAGTGTGAGCCCCTGCCGTCTCGCGTGACACGTGGGCGGGCTACTGAGTGGGCGGGTCGATAAGGACTGGCAAGCTACCAGAGCTAGCAGGCTACTGCACAAGGACGTGTAGCCTTAAAGGGAGTGAATTGTGATATCCTGATATCCCACATCGAAAAATGAGAGGAAGTTCCTGGGTTATAAAGAAAAAATCTTGGACCCTTACATTCAACGAGGCCATTTCCCAGGTGGTAGAGACCTTAGCAGAACTCTACAGTTAAGCGTGCTTGGACAGAAGCAATGCAAGGATGGATGACCCCCTAGAAAGAACAAAACCATGAGGGCTTTTGCCCAAAACGGATAATATCGTTGCCATGTGAAGGGTCAGGGTGTTACACCCAAGGTGGAGGCGCTTGTGCTCTAACCCCCGCCTATTGTAGTCTCTTCTAGGGGCACCAACCTGTGCCCAAGCTCTTCTAGGCGGAGGGGGATGCTGTTGAAGAGCCTCTTGAAGGTGTGAAAAATTGATGTGCTTGTCCCTCTTGTCTTTCCTGTGCCCAAGCAATGCAAGGATGGATGACCCCCTAGAAAGAACAAAATCATGAGGGCTTTTGCCCAAAACGGATAATATCGTTGCCATATGAAGGGTCAGGGTGTTACACCCAAGGTGGAGGCGCTTGTGCTCTAACCCCCGCCTATTGTAGTCTCTTCTAGGGGCACCAACCTGTGCCCAAGCTCTTCTAGGCGGAGGGGGATGCTGTTGAAGAGCCTCTTGAAGGTGTGAAAAATTGATGTGCTTGTCCCTCTTGTCTTTCCTGTCCTTTACTGCCAAGGTATTACAGTAGGCACCTGAGAATACAATTATTAGTGCTTGGCATGTACAAGTTAAAGACGAAATGTAAAAAGGGTGGAGCTCGACTACTTCGGGACCCCGGTCTCGTAGGGTAGAGCCAAACACGAGGGTCGTGAACTCCAGGGCCGAAATGCCAGTTGCCCCTAACCACCACGAAGTCTTCGATTTCTCCCTTGTGGGAGTCCTTCAGCTCGATCACTATGTGCTGACCTTCCTTGGCCTTGAAGTAATACTTGTTCTGGCCCAGAGCAGTCTCTGTAATGGAGTAGTAGTACTGAATCTCTCTAATGCCAAGTTCAATGCCCATGTAGTGATTCAATAATGCTATACTCATCAAGATTGAGAAGACATTTGGGGTAAGCTGTGAAGGACACAGCCGGTAGAAGGCTAGAACCTCCCTCACGATGCTCGGGAGGGGGAACTCAAGCTTAGACTCTCAAATAGCCACGAGGGGAAAACCTGCTGCCTCGGGCTCCTCGGTAGTCTAGTGCTCCTTCTCAGTGGCAAGGCGGATGGTAACGTCATCGAGAATGGCGTATTCTCGACGAAGCTCCACCAGTGCCTCCGGTGTGTCGATAAGCCCAGCTAGTCAACCCATACTCACTTTGAAGGCCAAAAAGGGGCAAACAATGCAAAAGAATGAAAAAAGAAGGGAAAACGTCAATTAAGTGGGAATAATAAAGGTAAGGCCCCGCCACTATCCGTAGTGGCGACAACGGCACCATGATGGTGGTGGTAAAGACAAAAAGCCAAGCCTTCATTAAGGTAGTGTGGCATATGAAAAGTGGGTGAAACAAATAAAAAAGCCACCAGCAACCATGGTGGTGGTGACAGACGAGAGAAAAAGAAAAAAGAAACAAGAATATCACATTAGAGATGCTAAGAATGTACATTAGTATGGCTAGGAATCTCTGGGAGACTCGAACGTCCTTCGAAAAGGTGCAAACCACCGCGGGGAGTGAGAAAACAGCCTTGGAGAGTTGCCAAAAAACACCACCAAAAATCGCCAATAATAGGAGCAGGAAGCGAAGTTTGCAAAGAAAGAGAAGAACAAAAATTCTTCTCCCCTTTTATAGGAATCGGCTTTGAATTCAAACAAGGCACCAAATGAAGCCTGATACGGCGCCTAGGGCGACGTGCGCCGTACGCATTTAATGCATGTAGAGCGAGACAGCCCGAGCTGCAGAACTGCAATAGTGGCCGAGCAATGGTAATGCTTAGACTAGTATAGTCGAGCAACGAGAGTGCTCAGATCACGTTCGTCGAGCTGAAGAAATGCTCAGATTAATATTGCTGACCTATCCAACCACCATAAATTCCAATGATTGACATTTACAGAAAACGGCTTTCGACATTCCTGCCATTAAAGTATAGCTAGCGTCGTACGCATTCAATGCGACACGACGCGTGCATTAAATGCAGTACGGGGCCAATAGAGGAATGCCACATGGCAAAAACTGGCAGTTAAGGTGCGTAGACACCCCAATCTAACCAAGCCGAATCTTAGTCTCCCGCCTCGAATGTGCTCCAATGATGAAAGTATGAGGATCAGGCTCAAAGATACTCCCAAGCAAGCAAAATCACGAATATGGCTCAAAATCCAAGCAAAAACCCTAAAGACCACCAAGCCGTGACATTTGTGTCACGGCCATAACTTTTTTGCAAACCCTAAATCAAGCCGTGACTTTCTTTATCACGGCCGCCGCTTGTTTTTCTAGACCGCGACTTTCCAAAATCGCGGCTGTCCTTTTCACCACCCTAAAGGTGCGGTCGTCACTCTTAAAAAGCAAAAAGGTAGTAGCCGTCACATTACCCCTTTTTGGACAGGTGGCAGCATCCCAGAAGGGGTCTGTGTTGCTCGCCTTGCCTCTTAATAGGCGGCGTTTCCAAGAAAAAGAGGAAGAAGAAAAACCTTGAGGCCCAAGCTCTACCCAAATATACCCCACTCGATATTCTTTCATCTATTCCACACTTCTTGTCACGCCTCAAAATCCAGGGTCACGTGAAAATCCACCAAACACCAGTTTTATGAAAATAAATTTTCATACATTTAAATATACCTGTTGAAATCAGAAGAATATCCAAAAAAAGATATCTCTCATAAACAAAGGCATACAGTTCCAACATGCATACAGTATATCTCCTTACAGCGTACAAAACTTACCTTCAGGAACAGGCACACCAAAAAGGAAAATTATAAAATTCTTCCACCACGCGGGCACCACCAGAGCTATTCCTCATCCACATCATTACCTGGAAATGGTTTGTACAAAAAATTCCACCCGTGAGCTGAAACTTAATAGAAACAGACTATAAAACTGTAAAGCAGGCAGGATATGCAATCATTTAGTGAGAGCTAACTCAACCACAAAATCAAAACAAGTTTTTCATCAAAAAATCCAAGTTTCCCATCAGACCACACAAGTCTCCCTAAAATGGTTTTATTAACATAAAATCCTATTTTCATCCTTGAAACCATGTGTTGCAAATAATGCAAATAACCAACCACAGTTAAGAAAAAACAGTAATCAAAATATTGTTCCCTCACGGAATGTACCATCGTGGAAAAAGAAGAAGAATATAATCCTATGTACCAACTCTGTCACACAGACAAAGGTAACAACTATAGACTCTTGTCCATTACGCTAGACCCCAACCATTCAAGACTCGCTAGATAATGACAAATTCTATACGGAGCACCATAACGAATCGATTAATTTACAGGCGACCACCCGAGGGTACGAAGCACCCAACCAACTCAATTTACGGGGACTAACCCGAAGGTACAGAGCACCTACGCTGCGCATGTTTCTAGACTTACACCGAGAAAAACTCGTGCCAAATACACGTCATCCCAGTACATCTAGATAATCTTCTAAAAATTGAACCGTAGATCGACCACGAAAACATTTCACAAATATACATTATACAAGTATATACAGATCCATCCATCAACATGGAGATCAAAAAAATATTTTTAAAATATTTTTCTCCGTTTTCAACAAAACGTTTCAAAACCTAAGACTCAACCCCAAAGGCGAACTCCAAACCTCCAAAACATGCTTTGTCAATATTTCTATCAAAAACCATCATTTTTCACCGTTTTTAAGAACACCCTTTGAAAACCATAAAATCACACGTCATACGATATAATAAACTAAGGAAAGCGAAAAACATGCTTTTTACCTGAAAAACTAAGGTTTAAATATAAATATGACATTTCGTGCATTTTCTACTAATGAAAAAGCATACAATTACATATAACACCCTAATACAACTGTAGGATCTAGAATCCTACCTCGGGGAGTCGAAACTCAAAGCCTCGAGATCCAAACCACATCGGAACAGGAATCTGATCGATCGAACACGAAGCTAGCAGTGTGAATAGTAAGGATCCACAAGCTGATTGTCGAAAACTAGGTTCGGTCGGGTCAAATATGTAGAGAGAAGGCAGAGAGAGAAAGATATAAGCTTTCCCAAACATTCCAGCCCACTAGAATACTTATAGGCTCGGCAAAAAGGCAGTTCAGTCGACTGAAGAGGCCCTTCAGTCGACTGAAGCTCTTCGAAAAGCGTGCCACCGCCCAGTTCAGTCGACCAAACCCTTCGATTCAGTCAACTAAACTCAAGAAAAATAGTTCAGTCGATCGAACATACCAGTCCAGTCGACCGAACCCCTGTGTCACAGCCTACTATTTTGGTCTCGATTTTTCTATCCAAAGGCCAACCAAACAAGCCTAAACAAGGTTCGAGAAAGCGTGAAACACATCTATACATGCTGTTCTACAACTCCAAAGCATAAATCATGCATCGATGATATACATAACATGAAGGAAACACGTCATCATTTATATATATCAAAAATAAAGCCATACAGGGTCTCACACTTCCTGAGCCTCATTCGTGTTCTTGCTTGCGTTGAAGGAGTTCGTAGAGCTCGTATTGGATTGGAGATATCCTATTCTCAACCTCGAGGGGGCATTCGAGGTGGATATTCACACGAGGTAACTTTAGGAATTCACAACTCTTCTTAAACCCTTATTTTCTTCCCCCGAGGGTGTCATGGATAAGGTTTCCATTGTTTTTATTGCTTATTTACCGTTTATTTCAATGTTAACATTGTTCCTTCAAGTTTTTCATTACAAACAGTGTATTCGTAGCTCTCTGTTTCGCATATTTACAGTTATTTTTATTTTGTTTCGGCGCTCACAAGCACAGTAAGCACTTTAAAAGTTCTTTGAGGTTCTGGAACATGATAGCCACGACCTTCTTATGTCGCAGCCATATGTTTTGTTAAACCTACAGTCACAACCGTGAACTTCTTGATAAGGACTGATACATTTGTGTCTTATTTACTCACAGTCGCAACATCATATTGTTATGGACGTGACATTTGTTCTAAGGCTAAAAACATGAAAACTCTCTTCAAAACTCTCTGATATTTATTTTTTTCAAAGTTTTATCTCATTTTATTACTCTGTTTAGCATTTCCCTCTCCTGTACTTCAACTCATCTTCCTGTTGGGTAACGAATGATAGATCTGGCCTAGATCAAATGGGTTATGGTCTCCATTCTATACACCTTTCTTTCTGTATGTTCTGTGGTTATAAAAATATGACGGTCGTGATCTTTCAATGTCACGGCTGAGTGTTTTGTTAAACCTATAGTAATGGCCGTGAGCTTTGTCCGCTTGGCCGACACTTTTTCTGCCTTTGTTTCTCACGGCCGCAATATCATGGTTTCACGGCCGTGATGTTCTTGTAAGGCTAAAAGCATGAAAACCGTTTTAAAAGCTTTCTTTCATCCCTTTATCTTTAAGGTCTTTCTCTTTTTTTATTCTATTTACGATATTTTGTATCATAGTTCATGTTCTTAATAAGAAATGGATGGTAGATCTAGCCTATATTAAATGGGTCATGGTCTCCATTCTACATACCCCATTACTCTCTATTTTGTAGATCTATAAACATGGCGGTTGCATCTTTTTCTTTATTTTTTTTATGGTCGCCATATCCTTTTGCTACGACCGTGAGGTTTTGTGGGACCAGTGACGTGAAAATGTGTTTTAAGTATTCTGTTGTCCATTTTAATACCTTGTACATTCTATTTTAGAGATATTATTTCTGTAGAGGATGGAGGACGGTAGATGTCACGACCCATTTCTAAGAACGGCATCCGTGACCGGCCATTGAGTTAAAAATCCACTCGAGGCCTCATTACATTTTTTTTCCACATATATATATATAAATTCATATTTTATTATTTGTACAAAAACTAAGCCAGAACTTTTACAAGATTTTCCAAAACTTACTAGTGCATATGTTAAAAATATCATGTTTGTGAGTATAACATAAGAGAGAATCTAAGGCAAAGAAGAAGTAACAAGATGCATCCATTTCAGCTGGTTTGCTTTATGCGTCACCTGAAAAATAATTTTAACAACAGCATTAGCAAAGCAAGTGTGAGTGCATAGATATCTGATTCGCTTTCCATTTTTGGAATGATGTCCGAATAAATGGTTCTACCAGTAATCCGAAAAGCTACCCCGCAGTGAAAAATGATCATTTTTTAGTCACTTGGCTGTGACTCACCCCCCTTATTACATCACCGCGTTGGTATGCTTTACCGTCCCTCAGCGACCGGAACGCCGTTTAAACTATCATTCTTATCTTTATAACCTCATATTTTCATAATCATTTTCAATAATGGTACACCTCAAAATCATTATAAAGCAATAATTAAAAACTTAATTAACACATATATCAAAAGACTCACCTGATTTTAAAGTTTGATTAGAAAATTTCAAAATCTGAACACAAAGAAAAGAACTAAACTTAGCATGATTGTCGTAAAATAATGTAAAATTCTTTTAAGGTCTAATGAAAATATTTGAGCCTAAAAATGTTTGACTAACTATATTTTTGTTAACTTAAGAAATATGAAAAAGATTAAAACTCTTATTATTTTTTTATATAAAAGAATTGATTTGTAATTAGGGAAACCAATTTACATATTTTATCTAACTAAAATTTATTAAAGAGAACATGTTTATTTTAGAATAAATTCTTTAAGAAGAAAAGAACAGTTCAAAAAATTAAATTTTTTTTTTACATCTTTTATGCTTTAACAAATTTTCTTTTCAATTTTTTTATTATTTTTACATGATGGATTTCCAAGGTATAAGAAACTAGTTTAAAATTAGAATTCTTCATTTAATGTTCATTATTTTTAGCTTTCTATTTAAACTAATGAAGATAAATAATAAGTAATAAAAAGAAACTAATTCTCATACACAATCAAACACATACAGCATACATCCATATATTATACACACAATACATTTATCTATATTGAGGGGGATCAAGTTCAGATTAAAGTCACGTGGAGCACACGTGGAAGGCCGTACAGTGTAACAGTCCTCTTTGCCACAGCACGTACCTCGGCATATCCATATTTGCTTGGGTAATAGGCTGAGCTATACGGGGTAGTATGTTCGAACTCTAAAGACCTCGAGACGTATGACCCGTCTATGCCTTAGATCCGAGTTCAGAAAGAGTAATTTATAAACCTAGAATAATTTATAGACCCGTCTATGCCTTATTTCAGTATGTAATCCCCATTCATTGAATTTATAGACCTAGAATAATTTAGTAAAACTTTATGTTAAAGTTTGAAATTTAAATTCAAAAATTTACATATATTAAAGTTTTAATTAATAAAGAATTAAAATAATTATTAATTAGAATATTTTCTCGCAAAATCCGACGACATGGTAAATCATAAAATAGCAAAACAAAGTTATCTTAAATTTTTTAGAATTTTCTAGAATTAAAATTTTACAGCTGTCAAAAATAATAGTAATCGAAAAATCGCGATAAAAAAATATTAAATAGATAGAAAATCTTAACGAATAATTTAACTATACGATAATTCATAAAAATATATTAAAAATTTATACCTAAATTTTTATATTTTTCTGAATTAAAAATTTTATATCAAAATTTTTATAATGTATAAAATTTTACCCCCGTACACTTCGAAGCTTGCAAACAATACGTATTTCGCGTTGAAACACCTGTCTCATATCCACGGCTAAATATACCTCGCCGGGCTTTAGTTTTACGCACACATATATCTTCTTTGCACACACTGAAGCTTTTCAGTCTAAATTAATAATCTTTTACATATATATATATATACTCTTTGAAGCTATACAGAAGCTATAAGCTTCTCTCGAAGCTTCAAAACTGAAGCATACGCCAAACCCCCCCGTCGCAGTACACCACCACCGCTTCACACGCCGCCGTCGCCGCACCCACCAGCCAACGCGCCTCCCCCACTGCCGTTGCTTCACCGACGCCGGCACCACCACCCCCCGGCGACACCATTTCCCCCAGCAAACCATCTTCTTTCTCTCTCTTTCTTTCTCTCTCTCTGCACTAATCTTTCTCCCTTCCTCTCTACCTCTCTGTACCTCTCTCTCTCTCTCTCTCTCTCTCTCTCTCTCTCTCTCTCTCTCTCTCTCT
>JAUMHN010029564.1:0-29284 GCA_032360265.1 Heliamphora ciliata | reverse complement strand
AAAAATTTTAAATAAAATTTTGTAATTAAAAAAAATAAAAAACAAATAAAACAAGGGAGTGTAAGTGTGAAAACAAAAAAATCAGGAGGTGTAAGTGTGAAAATACTATTTTTTCGTCTAAAAGTTAACGAAAAGTTAACTTTTGAATCAAAGTGTTACAAAAATTAAAAAGTAAGAAAATGTATTGATATTTCAAAGAATAGAGAAAATGACATGATATAATGATATAACTCTTAAATATAAGTGGTATAAGCGTAATTTATTTTTTATTCAAAAGTGATGAAGACTTACTTTACACGTGGACTCCACTTTGGACAATTTCAAGCCATGGCTGACGTTGGTGGGAAAAAAGAATGGGCCCACTTTCCACGATTGTGAATTTGAGCTTTATCTTATGGGAAATATGGGACCTCCGGCTAAAACAAGGTGCATGTTTTTAAAACCATGGGCTGTTGCTGTGATGTTATTCGGTCAGCAAGGTAAAAGCAATGTAAAAGTATGTTGATTTGTTATAGCTCGGTGGATTTTGAGCCACTGGGCTTCGTTGGTCTTTAGTGGTTATTATTCGATCTTTTCATTGTTTGAGAAGTGTTTAATTTTTTACTTGCTTGATATGAAGATAAGCTCGATAGTTTTTCGAGCAAAGTTCTCCTGTGTAGAGAACTTGCATTTTTTACTTCCTTAGCTTGTAGGGTTTGGGTGCTTTCTTGACAATGTTGAGAATCGATTTTAGCTTCTAAGGGGTTTGGGTTACACAAGTGCCGGCAGTTCTCTCTATGCTCTTGCCAGATGTTGTTCTCTTTTATTCTTGTTTAAATTTTCAAGCTTATTTTTGGGGATCCGATCTTTAATAGGAATTAGGAATTTTCAATAATCTTAGTGTGTTGATTATGCGGGGGATTTAGCTTTTGTAGCTTCTATTTTCAGTACTTTTGGGTGCCCAGCTTTAGCTAACTGGGTTTTTTTTTTGTGTTGCATTCTACTCATGCGGGTTGTGTTTGGACTTATTAGTTAGTTTGTTATCTTCTATGCATGCGGGTTGTGCGTGGAAATGCTTTTTAGTTAGGTAACCCCGCCGTTAGGTGGGGTTGGGTTTCATAGTTGGTGTTAGATTTTTTTGTGTTACGTTGGTATCTATTGTAATTACTTGGGGTACACCCCTTGTAAATATATACTTTTTTTATATTACAATTAATTACTCAAAAAAAAATATAAAGAAACAAGTGAACAAAACAAATTCATAAAGCCTCTAGAATATCACAAATGTTTTGGACTTCATGAGAGCAAGACCTTGTTTTGAAATGTTCCATATTGAAGACTTGAAGCCTTGGCGGAAGACATCTATCTCATTGTTCGTCAATCTTTGTGAATATGTTTTTATCATTGGATCCTCACTTAACATAGAATTCGATGAGTTTTGTTGCCGTATAAAAATTTAAGTTGACCCGATATCTGTAGTTAAGTGATCGCATAATATTATTTTATAAATAAATAAATAAAATTATAATTTAAAAATAATGTTAAACAAATATTATTCAATCACTTGAGTACAGTCTCGAATCAATCTAAAATTTGATGGGTACAATTGTTTAAATAATGCCCTTGTTTGTTATTCACTTGAATCACTTCTACTCATTTGATAACAAGTCATATCTAATGCATGTCTAAGAAAAGATGTTGTCATTTAACTCCTATCCAATAAAGGAAAAGGCAATTCAAATTTTCATTGCAAAAACATAAATACAAGAAAAGAATTAGACTAATTGATCACGTGTTCATGTTAAATAGGAAAGTGTGTAGGAAAAGAATATTTCGTTTTCAAGCTCAAACAAAGTAATCTTTTCAACCAACTTCAAATACTTGCAAGAGTACTTCATAGCAGGATTTAGATCATCAAAGGTAATCAAGAGATGATAACGCCCCCAACTCTTAACCATGTGCACCCTAGATTGTATAAAATGTCTACAAAAGAGATGAATAAAGTCAAAATATCAAATATCATCAAGAACTAAGGTAATGCTATCTCCATAAAATGTAAAGATTGTATTGCTCAATATACTTACCAGTGGATGGGCACTAAAGATAGAGTTCTCCAAGTACTGGCTTAATGAAAGAATCCACCAAGGAAACCAGTCCATAATGGCTTGATGATGTAAGCAGGGCAAGCACAACCTCCATGTTATCTTGCTGTAAACAAAGTAAAAAAAGAGTCAAAATTGTAGATGTACAAAGTTTTGGGCCAAATGAGGTTTAAAAGAAATGCTTATACCAATTATTCAAACTATACACCAATAATTAGCAAACTATTCAAATACTATTATAATTATGTGCAATATTGTGTTTTATGAGATTTGTCCCAAATAGACTAGTCAATGGAATGAGTAAACATTCATAGAGATGCAGTGTTCTTCTTGTAGCTAATCATACTCCACAATTTTGCATGAATGCAGAAGATTTCAAAATAATTGCATACCCTTATCATATTTTTTTGAGAGGAACAAATAATAGATTTGATGGCTACGTACTTATCAGTTTCAAATGGCTTTCTGTGTACATATATTATCTAGACGCAAAAAACAGCATAAAAGTGATTCAATTTTGCTATTCAACTATGTGAAGATATTTCGGATTGAAAAAGAAAAGCAACCTATTGGAAGAGAGACCGAGCTGTGGACAACAGAAAATTTTGCACATTTGTAGGTGAGAGACGACTTTGTCACAAATTACTTAAAGCAACTCTAATTTTCAGGCAGTGCATTGAATAATCCTTAATAGTGAATGTACTTTTCCTGATTATAAAGCGAATAAGAAAAATGAGAACTACAGAAGTTTCACTTCCTTGACCGTGAAGCTAGCCTGATTCTGAAAAAAATATATTATATTTGTCTTCTAAATATAACAACAAAATATGTGACTAGAGAAAATAGTCTAAATGTTCTATTGTTCAGTAAATTAACTGCAACAGTAAGCAGCATATTACTGCAATACGTCTGGAAAAACATCTCAACTAGATAGTCCAGCCTCCATTCTTCTAAAATTTCATGATGCCAAAATATGAATTACTACCTTAGGTAAGGGTGGCTTATAAGCTCCAAAATTACTTGGTTGAATGTATCATTCACAAAATATTTTTGAGATGGATATAGTACTAAGCACGCACCCAACATCTAACCAATGGATCTTCTTTCAAGTACACAAATAAATAAAAAAATAAATAAAGAAAAAAAATATATATACTAAAGCATGACGAATCATCCACAAACAACTAAAACCAATATCCTTACAGAATTTGGTCAACAATTTCCAATCGCACATGTGATGCCCCGTCCTCCGGGCACGTCAGGATATACATAAATATAAATAAAGGGATATCCTAACCATTCATTCATATTTATGTATGTTAATTATTACGTTATAAAGGAGTTCTAAACTGATTAAAAGTACATAACTATTACAATTTCACCATGAACTTTCAAAAATTACACTAAGCACGGGAAAACTAAATAAAGAACAAAAATAGAGCTCTCAAATCCTCAGAATGCATCAGTGGGATCCACGTGTTCTTGGAACTCACCCCGTTCTTTGAACTCTTCTTCTCCCTTTGGGATGACTTCCTTCAAGAACTCCTCATCACCTGTGGCATGAATGTCATGAGTCAAAACCCAAAAGTAAAACACTCTAACCTTCTAACTAATCTCACGGTACAAAATTTATCACAATGCATACCATATAACACTCAGTACAATTTATAGTTAAGGAGACAGACAAATTTATGAAAGAATAACAGATAAATCAATAAACATACGTATATGAGATGCCGTGTATGCAATGCAGATGCCCAACCCGACATACATCTAGATTTTAATAGGAATTCTACACCGAGAATCACCAAAGTAGACTTTTACGGGTATTTGATCACCAAGACCATCATCGTGCCTCGTTGCAAATAGTAAATGCTTCGTCGGGCTTCATGCCACAGCTGTTTTACTCAATAGCAACGACGTGGGGTCCGCGTCATACTTTAGGCCAACAAATTCAATAATCATGCCATACTCCAGGTCAACAAATTCAATAATCATGCCATACTTCAGGCCAACAAATTCAATAATCAATCAATCAGTCATATCAGATATATAATAAGGGATTTGTCCCACCTTAAGATTCTTGATGCCTCTGCCGGTGTCAAGCCAAAGTCTAAGCCATCAAAATCAGAATGCTAGCGATGAACCCATGTTGTCCAATAATATTCATGATAAACCATTTCAAACACCGATGACACGCCTAGAGTGTATAAACTAAATTTTGTAACACCTGGGACACGACCAGGGTGTACAAGGGGAATTCATCTCAAAATATTTCTAAAAAATGGCAACCAGGGACGTCCTAGACTTAGAATCAAGAAAGACAACTCAATACAGCCTATCCCAACAACAGTTTGCACAGATGGACTCCAATATGCCAGGATGCAAGTGACAATGTTCATAATATGTGCCATTGATCTCAAGTGTAACAATTTATAGTATAGCATCAATTAGCATGGCAAAGTTCATGGTACAACTCGCAAAGTATAAAGTATAAGTATATGAAGCACAAGTTACAATTCTCAAGATATGATGCAAAACTTGTTGACATGAGTTCTAACCATCATACAATTACTTAAAAACACTAATCAACTAATTCAAATCAATCAAAACACAAACTCGGAACTCACGACAGAAAGTACTCAAACATATGCATAGCAACTTCTAAGGCCAAAATTGAGTATTAAATTAAAAGGGTCGACAAGATTTCGGGGCATCTAGACTAGGAATCAAGTTATGATTTTTAAACTCGATTTAGATAAAAATATTTTCTACAACTCTCATGCTTAACACTAAGGCCAAAACCTAAAGCAAAAGGGTAAACAAAACATCCTAAGCGAAAATGGTTCATCACTTTCCTCAAAATTTTACTAAAAATATGTCTCTGTTGGTCTCGGTTTTGGGGTAACAGATCAAGTGAAAATGAGCCTATTGTTTGATATGTTCTAGTTTAACATGTCCCCTACAAGTTTCATGTTTAGTGCTAAGGGTAGTTATTTCGAAAAAATTAGAGTTTTTGACCATTTTATAAAATAGGTTCTGTCAATCGTCAAAACTCAACAAAATCAGTTTTGGACAGATGGTTTAAAACGGTTTTGCGGGACCATCCCAAGGCTTCTAGGTCTGATTGTTGGACAAAACGTAGTTCAATATATTAGCTACAATGTTCATGTAGAACACTTTTGAAATAGGTCACTAAAAATAGAGGTTTTGGGCTACACAAAAACATGTGACAGAAGTGTCATTCGAGAGCTGAAACTCAATAGAGAATTTCAAAGGGGTTTGACCTATCAAAACTCAATATTTTGTGCTCATTTGTTGTGGGTATGTATATATACATGTTATCTACAACTTTCATGTTTTGAACAAAGTTCGGATCTTATTGTAAACTAGGGTTTTTAGGTCGGTAGTGTTGACTGGTCGAGAAAAGACACACTTTGGTAAAATTGTAATATCTCAAGTTCTACTTACTCAAATGGGTTGAGACTAACTATGGATGAAAGATAACACAAAAATATAAATTTGGACATTAATAACATTCTTAGATCAATTTTCTACGTTGAGTTATGGTATTCAAAAGTTCAGGGCAGAAACAACAAAGTTCTCAAAAATCAAGTCCATTTATGGTCAAGGCTCCTACTTATGATATGTCTTGTTTTTGTTCCATTTCTTTGCATGCTTGTATTTTAGACATGAATATCAAGGTTTCAGCACACTTCTAAGTCATCAAACTCAAGGATAACCACACACAACAACATCTCATATCATCCAAAAACATAATAGCCCCTAATTCTCAACTACAATGCCTTTTCGGTTTGTTTTCGGTTCTCGATTTTTTTAAAGTGTTTAAAGAGATGAGTTGAGAGATATTTTAAGTGATATTAGACATAAACTTTATAGGTTTTACTTATTTGTTTGAAAGATCAAAAGATGGTGGTATTTAAGGACTTAGCTTTAAAATAAAACACATCTCCTTGGTTCCTTTTTCTTCTCCTCCTTTTCTCTCTCAAACTTGTAGAATACCTCAAGAACACTCAACTAAGTATTTCTCTCTCTATATGGACGAAAATATGAAGTGAGGAAGTGGGTGTTTGGCTTGATTTATATAGGGAAGGGTTAGGGAACAAGGAGGGAACACGAGATTAATTAAAGGTACTTTCTTCTCCTTTTTTCCTTACACATCACATGGGTTGAGTTGACATGGCGCAACTTTTGAGGGAGATATATCAGATTTGGTGGAGGGATTACATCTAGGGGTCAGTTTGGGGGACAAAAATCTGATCCCCCATCAATCATGGGGACTTGCATTGGTTTACGTTCTCTTTTGTGCAAGAAAATACTTTTAAAGTTAATTTGATGTATCTTGTGAGACCCTGACCCGTTTTCTTTTTCAGCGTTTTTCGATGCGTGTTTACTGTTTACGTGATAGCATGTTTTATATGCATTTTTATGTATGACTGGGTTTAGATATGCATGTGGGGTTGGTTCCCGGAGCCGTTGGGCGCTGTGATGCGAGTTTCAAAAAAAAAAAGATATTTTCTGGTGAGCCTATAAATATCTAGTCTTAGATATTTTTAAAATATCTTCTCTCTCTAGCTTTGAAATCTCACCAAATGCTCTGCCTTCTCTCTAACTTCTCGGGGGCTCGGGGCTCGATTTTTGACGATCAGACAGCAGATTCCTAGTATCCTCATGGTGAGCTAAACTTTTATTGGGACAGAATTTTATTCTGGCAAAGTTCGTTTTTGCACGTGGTTCGAGACATCGAGTTTTTAACTCAACGAGGAGGATCCTAGACTCTCATGTCATATAAGAGTGCTACGTGTAATTGGATATGTTTTCACCGGTTAAAAATGCATGAAAAATCGAATTGATGTTTTAAGAAAGTTGGGTTTTGGTTCAAAACTATTTTTGTGTTGATTTCAGTGGATGGAATCGGGCTTTGAGTTTTTCTTTCGAGGTTTAGTGGTCGCTTCGGGTTTGGGCACGTCCGAGGGTGTCGAGAAGGTGTTTGGAGGCTTCGATTTGTGGTTGAGATGGTGGTTTGTGTGTGTTTGAGAGTTGGGGGCTTAGACCTCAAGAACAGGGAAAAATCTAGGTTTTTCTTGGGTGGTAGCTCGCTCGAGCGCCCGACGTCTGCTCGAGTGGACTGGCTGCGTAGGGCCATTTTATTTTGATGTATCTCCCTCATTCGAACTCGGAATTGGGTCGTTCTTATACTCAAATTGAAGCCCCAGAAGTCTTCTTTCCAATGACACCTCTCTCACTTTAAAATTCATTTTGTAGAAAAAGTTATGATCAAAAGAGTGAGGGTGTGTCAAGATTTCCAAACTATTTTTCACCCATTTTTGGCCGAATGTTTGGGAAAGGATTGTTTTTCATCCTTGTTGGCCCTTTTTATCAAGTTTCTTGTTTCTTGGGGCGTTTTTGCATTTTAGGTTGGTTGTGGGCTCGTGTTGGGCGCATGTGGGCGTCGTGGGCTCGTGTTGGGTGCGTGTGGGCGTCGTGGGTTGTGTAGGACACGTATGGGTATCGTGGGCTTGCATTGGACGTGAGTGGGTCCGTATTGGCCGTGTTGGGCATATGTTGGTATGGGTTGTGATGTGTTTGTGATTGGCTCTCCACTAGTGGTTCTTAGTAAATGGAATTATGGGGTTTTAATGACTAAAATCGTTAAGAGGGGTGTTAGTCGTTTTTCGTTTCGGTCAGTTGTGATAGGGCCATGGTAGTTTGTTGTTTGTTGTCATCTTCGGGGATGAGATGGGTTGTTTTAGCGTGACGTTAGGCCATGGTTGTGTGCGTGGTGGTTTGTGCATCGTTGCGTGCGGAGTTTGGTTTTGCTTCTTAGTTGGGGTTTCCACCAAGTGTTGGCCGCTCGAGCGGTGGTTGTGCGCTCGAGCGGGCGGGTGGCCGAGAGTTGGCTCGGTGGATGACCGCTCGAGCGGTGGTCGTTCGCTCGAGCGGTGGTGTGGCAGAGATATATGTCGGTAGGGGACTGCTCGAGCGGTGGTTGAGCGCTCGAGCACTCGAGTGGTGTTGGCCTTCGGGTCTGGTTTTGGTTTTCTGTGTTGTTGGTTGTCCGGGTGGGAGGACGGGTTGTCTGGTGAGTGGACGTCAGGTTATGTGGCATGTGGTGCCGTTATGTGAAACGTAGTGTTTTACGTGGTTATGTGCATTTAAAGCTTTGGTTTTATTTATGCATGTTATAAGATGGAAATGTGGTCTTATATGATTCTGAAATATAAGACGGAAATGTGGTCTTATGTGATTCTGAAATGTAAGACGAAAATGTGGTCTTATATGATTTTAAAACCTAAGACAAAAATGTGGTCTTAGGGTATCTAAAACTCTGGTTTTAGTAACACGTGTGTGTGTGTGTGTGTGCGCGCTTGTGGACGGACGAAAATGTGGTCTGATGTCCCGTGGATGGAAGAGTAGTCCAATGTGATGTGGGTAGAAAAGTGGCTCACTAAACGTTAACTCTGGTTGACGTGGACGGAAAAGTGATCCAATGTTTCGAGAACGAAAAAGTGGTTTGAGGATTGTTAGCTATATGTTAATCCTAGTTAACGATGCATGTGTGTGTGCGTAGAATCGAAGGGATGGAAAAGTGGTCATAACGATGCATTTTATGTGTGGTAACTAAAGGACGGGAAAGTGGTCCTGAAGAGGCACGTGTTTTGTATGTTGCACGTGGTGTGTTGTGCGGGATGCATGTGTTGCATCGTGTAGATGGCGTATGTCGCATGAGTTGCATGTGTTGCATATATACCTATGTTGTATGTGGACTCTTGAGAGTCGAGGCTCATAGGAGTCGATCCTTACATGAGTAGTATTGTAGCATTTTCATATGTATGCAAAACTGTTTTCAAACTTGTTTTGAGGCTCGGGTGAGTCGTTACATACATATTACATCTGCTAGCATGTTTAGCTTATAATGCACGTTTGTCTAGTTTCTGCTGAGCTTTGGCTCACGGTGTGGAATTTGAAATATTTTTCAGGTACCGATCACACAGGTTGATCTGGAGGTGCCAAAAGGACGAAAGATTTGTAATCTTCGTTTTGTTTCTTTTGAGCCATGTATGTTTACATGTTAGCGGTGTTGGAACCGCGTGTTGTAAGCCTAAGGGCGACAAATATTAAATGCATGTATGCTTTATTTTGAGAGTATAACATCGGGCTAGGTGTTATATATATTTGTTGTTGGGTGTATCACGTGACCCGGAGTTTAGGGTGTGTCAGAATGGTATCAGAGCTCTGGGTTCGAATACCTAAGCGCCGTGGGAAGAGGGTGCATCACCTGGTGAGGTTGATTGCGTGTGCTTGATTGTATGTGTTTAGCTGTTTTGATAGCATGAGCATGATCTGTGTGAATGTTGTGTATATGTGGGCATGGGGGTTGAACCTTAAGAACGATTAATCTTGCCTTTGAGGGTTTGGGTTAACAAGCTTGAAAGCCGAGTTAGAAATGTGTTTGGCCGACGTATTTTTTAGCAAGGAATCTGAGCAGGTTATCCAAATGGACGCATCGTTCTTATCGGCTCTCCTCGGTATGTGGTGTTGTTTAGCATGAACCTATGTGGCTATGTGTTAGCATGCTATGTGGTTAGCGTTTATGTTCACGTGATATGTTACATCTTATGTTTTGTTTTCCTTTCATATAGACGTGGTGTCTGCGAGGAGAGGACGTGGCCGTGGTCGAGGCCTTGGCCGTGGTTTGGATCGAGGGGATGTGCCTATCCCTGATGCAGAGGATGAAAATGCTCCCCAAGGACCTGTTGACATGGTAGGGTTGCTGCGTGTGCTATTTGGCTCCATTGGCCAGCTGGTTGAGACCTCTAGAGGGGGAGGGAGAGAGCCCAAGTTGAGGGCGATGGTGGCGATGCGGGAGTTTAAACTTATGGATCCTCCTACCTTTGCTGGGGATCCTGATCCTACTGTGGCTACCGAATGGTTGGAGTTGGTGACCCAGATCCTCGATACATTACAGATTGTGGAGGATGATTTGCGGGTTCCTTTTGCCACTTTTCAGTTGAGAGGGGATGCTCATGAATGGTGGAAATATGCCCGGAATACTGTGGAGGGCAAGCGGGCAGCTTTTACAGGGGTTTTTCTAGAGAAGTATTTTCCGTCTTCTTCTAGAGATCTATACAGAGAGGAGTTTTACGCTCTCACTCAGGGGGCGATGAGCATTGTTCAGTATGAGGTCAAATTCACTAGTTTGTCTCGGTTTGCACCTGAGTTGGAGAGCACAAATGAGTTGCGGTCGAGGAGGTTTGAAAGGGGCTAGAGGCCAGAGATTAGAGAGCGAGTGGCAGGGATGGGGCTGCGTGTTTTCACAGAGCTGGTGGGGTCGACAGCAAGGATTGAGAATACCTTGTGCGAGATTCGAGGTTCCAGGGAGATCAGAGCACCGCAGGGTGGGATGGAGGCTTAGTCAGGTGGATGCTTTAGCAAGAGGCAGAAGTCCTCTGGCCCAAGTTTTCACCCATCTGGGTCACGACAGCAGTTTTCTGCACCAGCACCATCGGTGGCCTCGTCTGGGAGGTCAAATCAGAGGGAGTTGATCTGTTATCGGTGTAGGCAGCCCGGGCATCGTGTGGTGGATTTTTCACAGTCGAAGCAATCTCAGAGTTCGGTGCCAGTTCAGTTGCAGCGGAGGGAGCCGCCAGTTTGTTATGGGTGCGGTCAGACAGGGCATATTTCTAGGAACTATCCTCAGGGAGGCAGTGCGCCGAGCACTGCAGGTGCAATACCAGTACACGGCCGATGGGGTTATCAGCAGCCAGTAGTGTAGACCTCTAGGGTGACTGACCGCGGTGCTTTAATTCAGTCGGTACGGCAACTGACGGTCCCAGGGTATGGAGGGCAGACCAGGATGACACAGGGCCGGGTGTATGCTCTTACAGATCCCAGTTCCTCCACGGAACCGGTTGTGCCAGATGATGTAGCTACTCCTCCAGGTAGCAGGGGTACTTTCTGAGTATATAAACTTTGGGCCAGTGCTTCTATTGGCACGGGAGCTTTGTGTTGCTTCTTTTCATCTGTTTGGGAGTTGGTGATGGACTCCGTGGGTTGAGTGTTGGGTGTTGAGACACCCGTTGGTGAGCTTGTGAGGTTGGGATGAGATGTAGATCCCGTGTCTTTGAGGTAGTAAGTCATTGGCTACGACCTAGTTTGACTATATCCTATGAATGGTTTGGCTGACCACCTCTCATACTTGTGTCGATGGTGATCGACGGGGTGTTTCTTTGACCTTATGCTGAATTTCGGGGACGAAATTTCTTTATAGGGGTAGAGTTGTGAGACCCTGACCCGTTTTTTTTTTTTTGTGTTTTTCGATGCGTGTTTACTATTTACGTGATAGCATGTTTTATATGCGTTTTTATGCATAACCGGGTTTAGATATGTATGTGGGGTTGGTTCCTGGAGCCATTGGGCGCTGTGATGCGAGTTTTAAAAAAAAGAAGATATTTTCTAGGGAGCCTATAAATATCTAGTCTGAGATATTTTTAAAATATCTTCTCTCTCTCTCTCTAGCTTTGAAATCTCACCAAACGCTCTGTCTTCTCTCTAACTTCTTGGGGGCTCGGGGCTCGATTTTCGACGATCAGATAGCAGATTCCTAGTATCCTCGTGGTGGACTACACTTTCATCCGGATAGAATTTTATTCCGGCAAAGTTTGTTTTTACACGTGGTTCGAGACATCGAGTTTTTAACTCAACGTGGTTCGAGACATCGACTATCACCCCTCTTTCGAGGCTTAGTGGAAGCTTCAGGTTTGGGCACGTTCGAGGGTGTCGAGAAGATGTTTGGAGGCTTCGATTTGTGGTTGAGATGGTGGTTTGTGTTTGTTTGAGAGTTAGGGGCTTAGAACTCAAGAACATGGAAAAATCTGGATTTTTCTCGGGTGGTAGCTCGCTCGAGCGCCCGACGTCCATTCGAGCAGATAGGCTGCATAGGGCCGTTTTGTTTAGATGTTATCTCCCTCATTCGGACTCGGAATTGGGTCGTTCTTATACTCAAATTGAAGCCTCAGAAGTCTTCTTTCCAATGACACATCTCTCACTTTAAAATTATTTTTGTAGAAAAAGTTATGATCAAAAAGAGTGAGGGTGTGTCAAGATTTTCAAACTGTTTTTCACTCGTTTTTGGCCGAATGTTTGGGAAAGGATTGTTTTTCATCCTTGTTGGCCCTTTTTATCAAGTTTCTTGTTTCTTGGGATGTTTTGTTGTTTTAGGTTGGTTGTGGGCTCGTGTTGGGTGCGTGTGGGCGTCATGGGTTCTATAGGACACGTATGGGTATCGTGGGCTTGCATTAGACGTGAGTGAGTCCATGTTGGCTATGTTGGGCTTATGTTGGTATGGGTTGTGATGTATTTGTGATTGGCTCTCCTCTAGTGGTTCTTAGTCAATGGAATTATGGATTTTTATTGACTAAAATCATTAAGAGGGGTGTTAGTCGTTTTTCGTTTCGGTCGGTTGTGACAGGGCCGTGGTAGTTTGTTATTTGTCGTCATCTTCGGGGATGAGATGGGTTTTTTTAGCATGACGTTGGGCCATGGTTGTGTGCGTGGAGATTTGTGCATCGTTGCGTGCGGAGTTTGGTTTTGCTTCTTAGTTGGGGTTTCCTCCAAGTGTTGACCGCTTGAGCGGTGATTGTGTGCTCGAGCGGGTGGGTGGGCGAGAGTTGGGTCGATGGATGACCGCTCGAACGGTGGTCGTTCGGTCAAGCGGTGGTGTGGCAGAGATATATGTCGGTAGGGGACCTCTCGAGCGGTGGTTGAGTGCTCGAGCGCTACAACTTCCAATGTGGGTGACCACTAAGGGGTATTTTGGTCATTTTTGATGTTATTTTGTCCTTTGCTATTTAATTTTACTTCAATCCTTGATGTAAGGTATCCATGTGTCAAAATTTGACTTTTTAAGACTTTTTGCTATTCTAGGGGCAAAACGGTCATTTTACCCCACTTATGAGAATTTTTTTAATTTTTAATCTTATATTTCATGTTATCTACTTAATTTAGAATGCTGGGAGACTCTCCGGGTGTTAAGGTTTTGTTGCCTGAATTTTGGACCTTTTTAGAATTTCCAGGTTGAACTTAGGGTTTTCGAGTCGAGTTAGGGTTTTGAACCTCTTCCGCGCTTTATAGCCTCGTGGGTTATCCGTCACTAGTACTTAGGGTTTGGGCTGGGTTTTTACATGTGTCATCATCAATCAGGTTGTTACAACTAGGGTCTGGACCGAGTCGTTACAAACTACCCCCTTAAACAAATTTCGTCCCCAAAATTTCATCTTGTACTTCATCGTGTGAAAGGTTGGGGATAGTTTGCTAGCATCACTTCTCTTAGAGGTTGTGTCCTTATTTACTTGAGTCGTTCTTTATTGAGGGTGTGGATAAGGCCGGGCCTATATGTTCAGCACTTAGCGTAATAGCTATTTTGTCTTACTAACATCTTAAACTGATTACTACCAAATATCAAGAATCATGTCACATATCCATGGCGCAAGGGTTGTTTGATTGGTGTTAACCTAAAAGCTTTTATCCTTTAAGCGTACCTTCGATCATCAACAAATACTCTTTTTTCTCTCGTGAAGGTGAGCATTTTGTCCATTGATTCTCTTGTTGGTCAAGCTGCATCATCATTCCCAAACCACCCGTTCCTTTTCGATGAATATTGTAGTTTCTTCCCCTTGGTAGCGGTCATTCAAACTTTTTATGTTTGGAATTATTGCAATTATAATAGGTTACTAAGTTTGTCTTCCTTATTCCTAGTTATTCCCCTATGCCATCTTGAGGGTAAGGTTCTGGGCGCGTGGACTTCTTTTTGTTCCTTAGTAGTCCTCCTCAATTTTCCTCTCCACTTTTTAGCGAGCAATGAGCCATCTTATGCCCAGTTTGGTTGCACTTATAACAAGCTCTTACTGTTGTTCGATATTGTTTTGTTGCCTTGATCCAAACCTCAGTTGTTCGGAAAAAAAATCATTCTTCTTAGGTGCTGGGATATTTTGTACCCTTAGGTCCAATAAATACCATGATCCCATCCGGGGTGCCTTCCCCTATGATTGATCCAAATTAGCTGCTAGGTCTTGCAAGATTTGTGCTAGACTTGGGACGTCCATTTCCTCCCCAGTCCCACATACTTTTATTAAGCATCCATGGTTCCGTCCTTGTCCCGCCATATTTAAGAAGAGAAAAAGAAAAAGGGTCATTGAATTATTCGATACGGTTGGTTCTACTTATAAGGTGAAGGCACGACACACAACATGTTTGTTGGCATGAAAAAGTCCCATTCGTTGAGATTCTACCGTTCTTACTGCAGATTGTTAAGACATGGTTACTATCCCGGATTCTATATGAATTCCTGTGTTGGACTATGGGTCTCACTTTATTGGATAGTAAAGATCTGCTCCTACCAATCAGTCCCTTCGGTTTCTATTTCGCGCATTGATAACTCGTAGCATTGCTTCTTCACAAAGCTTCATCTAATTGCAAAAGTTGGCTTGGGAGCTGTTGTTGTAGGTGAACTCTGACCAAAGGCAAATATGTTCCTTGGCTACCCTTTTAAATCCCATTACGTACACTCTTAACATGCTCTTGTTGGCTTGGAAAAGTGTGTGCGGATTGTCCATCAATTCTGAAGGTGAGATGCGGGTCTTGGTTATGTATAGTAGGGAACTCATGTTTATGCAAAATTTCATAGATGTAATTTTTGCTTGTAGTCACCGATGTGCTGTAAGGTCCATTGATAGAAGGCGAGTGGTCTTAGTGAGGTGATCTATTGTAATTTGAATGTTATCGGCCTTTGAGGTGGTCTTGATAGTTCTAATGACAATGTCTGTAGTCATATGCTTCCATTTTTTTTTCTAATCTTTCCAAAGGTTGCTCCATTCCCTTGGCCTCTACCGTTTGTTCTTGACGTGCTAGTACGTTGGGTTTGAATGTCTTTTCTAATAATTGAATAATTTTCTCAGGCAGTTGGTCATTCTAGGATAAAATGAACACGATAAAAGGTATGGTTGTGGTAAATATCTAGTCATGTAACCCATTGTGACTTAGTGGTTAATTTTTTATCAGGCTCAAAGCGTTCATTGTTGTGATCAAGATTCTTCGGTCTTTGATAGTGATGGTAAAAACCCAGATTCTAACATTTTGGTGGGAAGGCCAGTGTGAATATCAATGTATATAGACGTACCTCATTTGCTAACGTACTAAGGCTTGAAGTTATCTCTCGTCTTTCACTTTCTTACTATCGGTATGAATCTTTTGCTTCCCGATTTATCGGCTGGGTAGGTCAGTTATGAACTAGTCTGGGGAAGTTTGAATTTTTACCATATGATGGTGTCACGGATCCTTTGGTGTGAAGTTGTCGTTTCTAACTTTAGATTGCTGATAGCATAGTCTTATTTGTCGGGACCTTTGAAAAGATATAGTTAGTTTAATAAGCCATAACTTAACCATTTTTCCAGATGGGAGTCTTGATCTTCAAAACTTTTGCTAAATGCGGATGTTGACAAATATTCTAAGTCATGACACCAAGAAGAAATCTGCTTCACGCTTGAAGAGGTGTTAGGAGGTTTTCGTGCATCGTCTCAGTTTCCTATGAAAACGCTAAGGCCTAATAACGTAATATCCTAACGATCGTTGTTACTCATAGATCTATGGGGCAATGTTCTGAAGGTCGACAGTCAAAAACATGCGCGGGGTCAAAACATCTTATGGTGGAACCCAAATGGTTCAAAGATAGGTTGGATTAGGGCAAGGGGTCAAGGTTAAGGCAATCATCGTTGACCCAAATTGAGAGGTCGATTGAGGCTCAGATGCATTGAACATAAGAGTTGAACAACTAATGAAGATTACAAAGGGGATGTTCTCGGGACCAATCGGTGCAACATTAGATCTTGACAAAAGATATGTTTAAGCAATGGGTAGCCAAACTAGATATTTATCTTGAAGTTACGTCGGCCTAACATACTTCAATTCAAGCATACAAGATGACTCCCCAGGTTGGGATTTCAAGAGTAAACAAAGAATTCACAAAATTACTGCACAAAAGTGCGATATCAGGATCGAGAGAATTGAACGAGGGTAAATGATTTCGCCAATGTCGAACATTCGAAACCAGTGTTATTAGAAGGGAGGACACACAAAGGGCTTCAATCGGGTACGAGAGTTGACAGAAAGGCTTGAGAAGGGAACTCATAGGGATAAAGTTGTGGGGTTCTAACGGTGGTTTTCATAAAACTTAGGCTAGCCCAGGTGCTTCATCATTTAGGGGTTTGTTAACTTGTCGGTGGTTCTGTTATCTATCGGCCATCCTAGGAGAGTGTTGAGATTTGGGGGGTTGTTTCAATTCTTCATTGTTTTCATGCTTTGGGATCTTATGGAACTTAATTTAAGATTATGAGATAGCTTATGAAGAATTCAACAACAACATTTGCATTTCATGATAGTATAGGTGCAATCCCAAAAGGGGAGTCAATTGGATATTTAAAAAATAATTTCTTGTTTAAAGATTAAAACACAAGATTCAATTATAGATTTTAAATGTGGAAGATACAAATATAATCAACAATATAACAATAATGAAAATGAAGAGTATAGTGTTAGGATTGGTATATTGAAAATTATATTTTTAGTATTTAATTTTATTTTAATAAAATTAATTTTTTATTTTATGAGAATCTTTGTGAGCAATGTATGTGTATCATTTCTTTAATATTATGCATGAATATCCGATATTCTGTATAGTATTTAATCTGGTGTGTAGAGTATGGCTTGTACACAGAAGATCAGATTTTAGGTTATTACAGAATATAAATTTTAGGTTCACAGTTTAAATGGAAATGGACATACCATCGGTGTCATGCCCCAAACACCAGGGTCACACGAAAGCCCACCAAAACACTCATTTGAGAAAATAAGATTTGCAATTGGAACACCATCAACTATAAAATATTACAACATTTGGATAAAGATTCCCAAATTTATCTCTCATAAACAGAAATCATGCATACTCATACATGAATAACTATATTGCCAAAAGGCGTACAAAACCAGCCTTCTGAAACAGGCATCTCATGCATCAGTACATGTCCAAAATAGGAAAACTACAGCAAGCTCTCCATCACCACAAGTCTCTAGGTCAACTCCACATGGTCACCTGAAAATATTTTTACAGCAAAATCCCACACCATGAGCCGAAGCCCAATAGGAAAAGACAATAAAGCTGTAAAGCAGGCTATGCAATTACACGCACACAGGCTCAACCACAGGAGCCAAAAAGCGTTTTTCTCTCAAAAATCACAAGTTTTCTATCAAGCCAACGCGAACCTCAAAACGGTTTTTCTTCAGAAAATTCATATTTTCATCTTTCAAACTATGCATATAATCCTAACAGATATCATGCCACAATTAAGGGAAAGTAATAGTAAAACAGTAACCAAACTTGATTTTGTTCACCCAGATCACACATTCGGAATCAAAACATTATTTTTTCACTTGGAACACACAACTGAGGAAAATAAAACAATAAAATAGTTTTCCTCCACTTGGGTCACACGGTCGAGGAGATCACAGATAAATGAGATCCTATGTACCGACTCTACCACACACAGATAAGGTAACAACTATAGACTCTTGCCTATTACCCTAGTTACCACTTAAGACCCGCTAGGTAATGATAAGCTCTATACGGAGTCATGACAATGTAACCACTCAATTTACGGAACCTGAGCCCGAGGGAGTTGAGAACCCACCCACTCAATTTACGGGACCTGAGCCCGAGGGAGCTGAGCACCCACCATCAATTTACGGGAACTAACCCAAAGGAACTGAGTACCTACTCTGCGCACGTTTCCGGACTTGCACCGAGGAGCAATGGAAGCCCAACTCATCACAAACACACCCATTGCCCCGGAACATCTATGGATAACATTTAAAACCCAGCCGTAGCTCAACTACGAAAAACAGGAAAATAGTTTTACATCACATGTATATATAAAAAGGGATCCAATCCATCAACATGGAGATGTACAAGCATGTAACAACATAATTTCACAAAACTGAGACTCAACCTCAAGGGTTAGCTCCAAATCTCCACAAATATGTTTTTCATAAAAACACCTCGTTTTCAAAGCTCCTTTTGAAAACTACAGATCTCAACACATCCGAATCATATATAAAACTGAGAAAAATACGTAAAACCCACTTTTACCCATAAACCAAGGTTTAAACATGTAAACAGCATTACATGCATTTCTACCCGGTGAAAGCAAGTATAATTACATATATCACCCTTTTAACAGCAGTAGGTCTAGAATCCTACCTCAAAGAGCTAAAAGCTCGACGCCTCAAAATCCAACCTCGTCGGAACGAGAATCCGTCCGGATGGATGTGAAGCCCACGTCGCTGACAACAAGGATCTGCTGTCTAACAACGAAAAACTAAGCCCCGAGCCACCCAAAAGCTAGATAGAAGGTAGAGAAAAGGAAGAGAGAAAGAGATTTGGTTGAAAAAGATATTTTGGATCTCAAAAGATATTTTGTTCTCTTATAGAATTTTACGCCAGGACCCACCGCTTGAGCGCCCAAGCACCGATCGAGCGGACCCCTAGCCGACATACACCCTGTCACACCGCCACTCAAGCGCCCAAGCACCGCTCGAGCGGACCCCACTCCGAGCCACGCTCTGCCACTACCCCGCTCGTGCGCACATCCACCGCTCGAGCAGTCATATCTCGGACCAACACTTTGCCACCAGCCCGCTCGAGCGAGATCCCCATCGCTCGAGCGGTTGTCGCTGGGAGAGAAAACTGAAAAAGGCAACCAAAATCGAACCCCTACATGCTTAACACGTATAGCACCTATACAAAACATGCTGTTCTACAACGAAAACATAATCCATGCTACATAGAGATACATATATGGAAAGAAACGCATCAACATATATAAAGATCCCAAAAAGAGACGGGTCTGGGTCTCACAACTCTCCCCCATAAAGGAATTTTGCCCCCGAAATTCACCACAAGGTCACGAGGTAAATAGGTCTGGGTATCTAGCACACATCCCAGACTCAAGCTCCCATGTCGCTTCTTCAACCCCGTGATGAAGCCATAGGACCTTGACATAAGCAATTGTCCTCCCCCACAACACCTGCTCCTTTGTATTAAGAATCCTCACTAGACTCTCCTCATAGGTGGCATCCTCATCAATCCGCAGCTCAGCCCAATCTAACTCATGAGAAGGATCTGGTTCATACCTCTGAAGCATAGAAACGTGGAACATGTTATGCACAGATACTAACTGAGGTGGCAAAGCTAAACAATAGGCAACCTCTCCAACCCTGTCCAGGATCTCAAAAGATCCAATGAAACGCGGCGATAGCTTCCCGCTACGACTAAACCTCATCAAACCTCTACGTGGCGAGACCTTCAGAAACACGTGATCTCTCACAACAAACTCCAAAGGCCTTCTCCTCTGGTCTGCATAACTCTTCTGGCGGTTCTGTGCTGTCAGAAGACGCTGACGTATCACTGCGATCTTCTCCGTCGTCTCTCGCACCATGTCGGGTCCCAAAACTGTGGTCTCCCCCACATCGGTCCAACATACTGGTGATCTACACGGTCTACCATACAAAGCCTCATACGGTGGCATCCCAATACTGGACTAATTGCTATTGTTGTATGCAAACTCTGCTAACGGTAGATGGTCCTCCCAAGAACCTCTACAGTCTAGAACACAAGCCCTCAGCATATCCTCCAGAATCTGTATAGTTCTCTCTGACTGACCATCCATCTGGGGGTGAAAGGTAGTACTGAACATCAAGTTCGTCCCCAAAGCCTCCTGAAGACTCTGCCAAAAGCGCGATGTGAAGCGCGGTTCTCTGTCAGAAACAATAGATACTGGCACTCCATGCAACTGAACTATCTCTTTGACGTACAAATGACTTAGTCTCTCCACTGGATCCTTCACGCAGATGGGGAGAAAGTGTGCAGACTTCGTCAACCTATCGACCACGACCCACACAGCGTCGTGTCCCCTAGGTGAGCGAGAAAGTCTTGACACAAAGTCTATCGTGACGTTCTCCCACTTTCATTCAGATACTAATAACGACTGTAACAATTCGCCCGACTTCTGGTGCTCCGTCTTTACCTGCTGACAGGTAAGGCACTGAGAAACAAATTGAAGCACGTCCTTCTTCATTCCTGTCCAATAAAACTGACAATGCAAGTCATGGTACATCTTCATGCCTCCTGGATGCACAGCAAGTCGAGAATGATGACACTCATGTAATAGATCAGCTCGACATGATTCTGGCATAAACAACCTCCCTCCTAATCTCAGACTCAGATCTGATCCCACAACCCAACCTGCTATATCCTCTCCACTAGCGACACGGTCCCGTATCATCTGAGCTTCCTGGTCTGTCTGTTAGAGATCTAGCACGCGTGCTATTAATGTAGTCGAGTAACTACTGAGAATAAAGTAGCGCCCATCACTGTCTCTCCAAGACACAAATCAAACTCCCTAACATCTCTAAGCATATCCCAATCACGTATAGCCACAGAAGCTAATGATCCGTGAGATCTCCTACTAAGAGCGTTAGCCACCACATTGACCTTCCCTAGATGGTACTGCAAGTCAAAGTCGTAATCCACCAACAACTCCATCCACCGTCGTTGGCGCAAGTTCAGGTCCTTCTACGAAAACAAGTATTTTAAGCTCTTGTGATCGGAGAAAACCTCAAAATGCTCACCATAAAGATAGTGACGCCATGTATTTAAGGCAAGGACCATGGCTGCCAACTCCAAATCGTGTGTCGGGTAGTTCTTCTCATGCGTCTTCAACTATCGAGAACCATAGGCTACAACATTTCCTTCCTGCATTAGAACAAAGCCCAAACCGACATGTGAAGCGTCACAATATACTGTATACCCCAAGCCTCGTTCTGGGATAATCAATGCTGGCACGCTAGTTAACCTCGCCTTCAGCTCCTGGAAAGCCGACTCACAGGACTCACTCCAAACAAACGCAACCCCCTTTCGTGTCAGATGCGTCATTGGTGCAGCAAGTCTCACAAAATCTTTCACAAACCGTCGGTAATACCCTGCCAAACCCAGAAAACTGCGAATTTCAAAGACGTTCTTCGGTTGCTCCCAACTAGTCACTGCATCTGTCTTAGATAAATCCACTGATACCCCGTCTGACGACACGACGTGTCCCAAAAACCTCATCTCGGACATCCAGAACTCGCACTGGTCGAACTTTGCGTACAAGCGATGCTCTCCCAAAGTTTGTAGCACGATACGCAGGTGATCCTCGTGTGTCTCTCTAGTGGGTGAGTATATCAAAATATCATCCACGAACACTACTACAAAACTGTCCAAATACTGATGGAAAATTTGGTTCATCAAACTCATGAATGTAGCTGGTACATTCGTCAGACCGAACGGCATGACCAGGAACTCATAGTGACCGTAGCGAGTCCGAAAAGCAGTCTTCGCTATGTCCTCATCCATAATCCTCAACTGGTGGTACCCCGATCTCAGGTCAATCTTTGAGAAGCAGTTCGACCCCTTCAGCTGATCAAATAAATCATATATCCTCGGCATCGGATACTTATTCTTCACTATTACCTGATTCAGCTTCCAGTAGTCGATACACAAACGTAAAGATCCATCTTTCTTCTTGGCAAAAAGAGCAGGAGCTCCCCACGGCGAAGTACTTGGACGTATAAACCCTCTGTCTAGCAACTCCTGAAGCTGTACCTTGAGTTCACGTAACTCAGTGGTTGCAAAATGATACGACGGCATAGATATGGGAGCAGCTCCGGGAACTAGGTCAATGGAGAACTCCACCTTGCGGCTCGGTGGCAATTCAAACAGATCTTTCGGGAAGACATCTGGATAGTCGCAAACCACCGGGGTAACTCTCCTGGAATCTTAACCTCCTCGTCCAACGTGAGGGCAGAAAAGAGGAAACCCAGGTTGCCCTGGTTCCGCACAGCACCCGACATAGTCATCAAACCTTCATCTCGATCCCCCACAAAGCAAAAATAATCTCCCGCCTGTGTACAAATCGTCACCCTCCATCGATCGCAATCAATAAAGGCACGATAGGTGGTCAGCCAATCCATCCCTAGGATGACATCAAATGTGGTCATGTCTAGAACAATAAGGTCAAACTCTAAACAACGACCGGAGACCTCCAATTCGTAGGATCTACATATAAGACTCAACATCACACTTCCACTAACTAGGGTCTCTACACTCATAGTACTACCCAACTAGCTCATTTTCAACCCCAAAGCAGATGCAAAGGCAGATGATATAAACGAATGCGATGCTCTCGTGTCGATAAGGACACTGGCCCATGATCTAAAGACTAGAAGAGTACCTCTAATCATGGAGGTGGTGGCAGCAACATCGGGTACGATCGGTGCTCTGGATGAACTAGGATCTGCAAGCACATAATCTCTGGCCTGCCCACTATGGCCTTGAACTATCGACTATCTGCCTGACTGTACTAATGTGCCCCCTTCTGCAAACCGAGATAACTGACGTCCCTGAACAGATGGAGTAACAGGTGCTCCAGCTGTTCTCCGTTACTCCCTCCTCTGAGGCAATCTCTATGGATATGCCCGGACTAGCTTCACTCAAAACATACTACTGGCCCTCTTTCCTGCACCTGCGACTGCAACTGAATCGATGTCGGACTCCGACACTCCGCTGCACGATGCCCTAGTCGCTGGCATCTATAACAGACAGGCACTCTCTGCTCCAGCCTATTCGTGGAAGCTATGGGAGGCACGGATGCAGAAGACTGTGGCGGGTACGACCCCACCGGATGAGAACGTGGACTAGATATCCGGTGACGCTTGTTCTCCCTGCGCCCTTGGGACTGTTCACGTCCTCCATCTTGTTGACCTCTGTAGTCTCTGTCTCGGCACGTCTCATTCAGAGTGTTCTCCACTTTCATGGCCATTTGTACCAAATCTGTGAAGACCTGCATCTGAAATGCTGCCACTCTATCTCTGATAGCGGGCCTCAAACCTCTCTCGAACCAATTCGCATGGAACTCATCAGTAGGCACAATCTCTTGTGCAAATCGAGATAGGCTAGTGAACTCAGCCTCATACTCAATCATAGTCATCGTTCCCTGAGTCAGAAATAGAAAATCCTCTCTGTAGTGATCCCTCAAAGTCGCTGGAAAGTATTTCTCCAGAAATACCTTCGTGAATGCCACCCATGTGCCTGCCACTGTGGTCTTGGCGAACTTCCACCACATATGAGCACTCCCTCTCAGCTGGAAGGCGGCACATATAACCCTCAGATCATCTTCCTCAATTTGAAGTGAATCTAGAATCCTGGTAACCAGCTCCAGCCACTCAGTGGCAACCGTGGGGTTGGGATCCCCAGAAAAAGTAGGAGGGTCCAGACGGCGAAACTTACGCATCGTGACCCCTCGGCTCGGGTACACTCTCCGTTGCCGGATGGAGCCGACCATCTCACGCAACAGATCTCCCTTGCCAACCGGTCCTTGGGGTGCATTAGCATCCCCAACATCTGGGACTGGAACGTCCCTTCGGCTAGAACCACAGCCACGGCCTCGTCCTCCCCGCGTGGACATAATTCTATACGAAAATAATATAACATGATAAGCATTCCTACAACATGTTATTGCTAACGTAGACGACAGATCACATATAAGCATGCTAACACATAACCACTTACATCATGTCATCACATAACTCACATACCGAGGAGAACCAACAAGAAAGACTCGTCCATCTGAACAACCTACTCAGATTTCTAGCTAGAAATCACGTCCGTGAAACGCGTTTCTAACTTGGCTCCCGAGTTTGTCAATCCAAACGCCCAAAGGCAACACTAATCAATCCTAAGGTCCAACCTCCATACCCACATATCCACATCTATCATGCTTATGTAAGTAAACACTTGAACATATACAATCAAGCACACGTACGTTCTCACAAGGTGATGTACCCTCTTTCCCATGCCTCATAGGTATTTGAACCTTCAGCTCTGATACCAAGTTGTCACGCCCCAAACACCAGGGTCACGCGAAAGCCCATCAAAACACCCATTTGAGAAAATAAGATTTGCAGTAGGAACACCATCAACTATAAAATATTACAACATTTGAACAAAGATCCCCAAGTTTATCTCTCATAAACAGAAATCATGCAAACTCATACATGAATAACTATATTGCCGAAAGGCGTACAAAACCACCCTTCTGAAACAGGCATCACATGCATCAGTACATGTCCAAAACAGAAAAACTATAGTAAGCTCTCCATCACCACAAGCCTCTAGGTCAACTCTACATGGTCACCTGAAAATATTTTTACAGCAAAATCTCAAACCGTGAACCGAAGCCCAATAGGAAAAGACAATAAAGCTGTAAAGCAGGCTATGCAATTACACGCACACAGCCTCAACCACAGGACCCAAAAAGGGTTTTTCTCTCAAAAATCACAAGTTTTCTATCAAGCCAACGTGAACCTCAAAACGGTTTTCTCCCAGAAAATCCATGCCACAGTTAAGGGAAAGCAATAGTAAAATAGTAAACAAACTTGATTTTGTTCGCCCGGATCACACAACCGGAATCAAAATATTATTTTCCCACTGGAACACACAACCGAGGAAAATAAAATAATAAAATAGTTTTCCTCCACTCGGGTCACACGGCCGAGGAGATCACAGATAAATGAGATCCTATGTACCGACTCTGCCACACACAGACAAGGTAACAACTATAGACTCTTGCCCATTATCCTAGTTACCACTTAAGACCCCCTAGGTAATGACAAGCTCTACACGGAGTCACGACAATGTAACCACTCAATTTACAGGACCTGAGCCCGAGGAAGCTGAGCACCCACCCACTCAATTTACGGGACCTGAGCTCGAGGGAGCTGAGCACCCACCCTCAATTTACGGGAACTAACCCGAAGAAATTGAGTACCTACTCTGCGCACGTTTTCGGACTTGCACTGAGGAGCAATGGAAGCCCAACTCATCACAAACACTCCCATTGTCCAGGTACATCTATGGAAAACATTTAAAACCCAGACGTAGCTCAACTACGAAAAATAGTAAAATAGTTTTACATCGCATGTATATATAAAAAGGGATCAAATCCATCAACATGGAGATCTATAAGCATGTAACAACATAATTTCACAAAACTGAGACTCAACCCCAAGGGTTAGCTCCAAACCTTCACAAATATATTTTTCATAAAAACACCTCGTTTTTAAAGCTCCTTTTGAAAACCACATATCTCAACACATCTGAATCATGTATAAAATCGAGAAAAAGGTGTAAAACCCACTTTTACCCATAAACCAATGTTTAAACATGTAAACAACATTTCATGCATTTCTACTCGGTGAAAACAAGTATAATTACATATATCACCCTTTTAGCAGCAGTAGGTTTAGAATCCTAGCTCAAAGATCTAAAAGCTCGACGCCTCAAAATCCAACCTCGTCGGAACGAGAATCCGTCCTGATGGAAGTGAAGCCCACGTCGCCGACAATAAGGATCTGCTGTCTAACCGCGAAAAACTAAGCCCCAGGCCACCCGAAAGCTAGAGAGAAGGTAGAGAAAAGGAAGAGAGAAAGAGATTTGGTTGAAAAAGATATTTTGGATCTCAAAAGATATTTTGTTCTCTTATAGAATTTCGCGCCTAGGACCCACCGCCCGAGCGCCCAAGCAGCGCTCGAGTGGATCCCTTGCCGACATACACCTTGCCACACCACCGCTTGAGCGCCCAAGCACCGCTTGAGCGGACCCCACTCCGAGCCACGCTCTGCCACTACCCCGCTCGAGCACACACCTACCGCTCGAGTGGTCATATCTCGGACCAACACTCTACCAGCAGCCTACTCGAGTGAGATCCCCACCGCTCGAGCAGTCTTCGCTGGTAGAGAAAATCGAAAAAGGCAACCAAAACCGAACCCCTGCATGCTTAACACGTATAGCACCTATACAAAACATGCTGTTCTACAACGAAAACATAATCCATGCTACACAGAGATACATATATAGAAATAAACGCATCAACATATATAAAGATCCCAAAAAGAGACGGGTCTGGGTCTCACAATCGGTATGATTATGGCACAAAATTTTAGTAGGCCTATCTTGGTTACGGTGAACAAATAATAGCGTCGTCTATTATTTCGACTCTCTGTGCCAGTACATTTTGTGTGTATTGAACGGGACATTTGGGGTAATTAATTTTATACTGACTATATAAATTAATTCACACCCCAAGATTATTATGAATAGTGCTTATCTTCTTAATCCTGAAATAATTATTGATTTGCGTATATTTAATATTCATTGTTTTGATTCATTAGAAGGTGTGATCTTATATGGGTTTATATTCCTGGTGAGTTGGATAACGGTATTATTTATATAGTGAATATTAATTATTGAAGGAATCCACTTACCGAAAGATCAAGATTGACGATAGCCCCGTAAAGAAGTTTATAAGTTTTGACTAGGCCAAATCTTGCAGGTAGATTTGATTATTCGGCGGTCAAATAAGTTAAGCGGAAGGGTTTAAGAAATACCAAGATGCCGATTAAATTAAATTATCAATAATTAAATTTAATTGGCAGGTATCGAAAATCTTAATGTGAGGAGAAATGGTAAGCATTTAATAACAGGAGCTCAATGCAAGATGGTCTTGAGATTATGGGTCAAAGTACAATTATAGTTCTTTAGTGGTGTGAACTGTAATTCAGTATTTTATAAAAATTACAGAAATATCTACTGGTTTTTCATAATTGCCGATACCGCTATGAGGTTTACTTAATTACGAAAATCACAGATACGTGTCTGTGTTTCACTAGAAGTCATACTCATAATTACTCTCTTGATCTCTACTTTAGCCCTATAATATGCGTGTAGACTAAATTAGTTTCATAACTTGTCTTCTAAGATTAAAGTTGTCCAGGTTTTGCCGATACGCATTCTTGATAGATTATAGCCCACCCTACATTCAAGAATCACAAAAGGGAATACAGTAGAAAATTTGACAAGAGTTTCAACTCGGATTCAAATCGTAGTTGAAGATTTGACTGATTAAAATGTATTCTTCTAAATTAACTTCAGATGCACGGGTTTTATTTTGATCGTTGGTCATCAAAAGTTTTATCTAGAGCCCATTTTGGCGTTTGTCCGTTCAGTTAATTTTTTTTTCGTTAATCATTTTAAAAAATAAAGATCTTGACAGTCTTGCCTTCAATAATTAGTATCAAAGCCGTTTATTTTTTTTTCGGTTATTGGGTAATTTTAGAACTGTTGCTAATTTTATTTTGCAAGTATTCTAATTTCGATTTTATGATCGTCATAAATTCATGTTTGATTGAATGATTTGTGAATGATGATTATTTTTTTTTTAATTACGGGGTTGACCGTGATAGATTAAATGTGAGCTTTCGGGATATAGGATCAATATAATAACTAGTTTTATATTTTTAAATATCTGTTTAGATTATTTGAGAACAGGTTGAACATATCCAAGAACACGAAGAATGGAGGTGGCACCGACGGTGGTTCGGGATTTTACGAGCCACGGATCGCGGTAAGTTTTTAATGGTTTTAAATGATTTTTGGGTGACTTTTTTGTGGTATTTATGTAAAAAAATAGCATAAAAATAAGTTAAAAACAGCGGAAAAAATCACCAAAATAGCCTAGTTTCGGTGGCTTTGCCGGTAGCAGTTCGGAGGCGATTTTGATGATTGTTTGGGCCATTTTTTAGACTATATTTTGGGTAATTTTTTAAACATAAAATAGCAGTAAAACATACCTCAAAATACTGTTTAAAAAAATTAAAATCACAACACAAACAGGTGACAAACTGGCCGGCGGTGGCAGCACCCGGCCGCCAGGTTTGGGGGCTATTTTGGGGCTGTTTTGGCATTGTTTTTGAAGAATTCTTCAAAGTATCGTGTGGCTGGATATTCAAGATATTTTCACACAAAAAACCAGCATCATAGAAGCACCATAAAAAGCCCAAACGGGCTGCGATTAAAATCGGCAGCGCTGGTGGCCGGCGGTAGCAGCCTCCAAGCAGTTTTTTGACAGTTTTCTGGGTTGTTTTTGAAATTTTTGACAAAAAGATTCTACTTTTCAAGAGCTTTCCAATGGTATAAAGAACGTCGAAAACAGAGTTTGGATGAGACCGGAACGGTCTCGGGAAGTTGTCGGTTAAAGGCGGCGACACTGGGGTGCAGCGGCAGCAGCTTTAGATAGTTTTTCTAGCAGTTTTCTGGGCTGTTTTAGAGCATATTTTTTCATAAAAAATAGTACTTTTTGAGAGGTTTCTTTTGGTATAAAGTACGTCAAAGACGGAGTTCGAAAAGAGGTCAAAAATGCCTCGGGAAGTTAGCGGCGCAATGCTGTTGCGACCAACAACGTTTTTTTTTGTTCGGGGAGTTTTTCAGCCATTTTTGGGGCAGTTTTTGAGCATATTTTTTTGACAAAAAATTTTATATTTTGAGAGCTTTCCAACGATATAAAACTCGTAAAAAACGGAGCTCAGATGAGCTGGCAGGAGCCGCCTGAAGGGGGCGACAAGACAACGTCGGTGGTGGCTGGTGGTGGCTGGTAGTGGCCAATTATTTTCTCTCTCCCAGGGCTGCTTCGTGTTGATTTTATAGTAGATACGAGACTGATTTGATATATATTAATATATCAGATAATATTAGGAAAGCCTAATACAATCAGGACACATGAATAAGAGATAAAAGAGGATTATTACAGCTTATCCTCTTCGGGAGACTGAAACGCTTCAGCATTTCACTTAAATCATAAAACTGAGATATATGTATAGTGTTTATATATATATGAACTGCGTGGATGATTGCTTATCTATTTTATTTATCCTATTAATTTAATTAATTCAAAAATTTGGTTTTAATTAAAATATTTTGTAATAGAATATAAAATTAAGTTTTTTTAATTAATTAATTTTAATTAAATAAATTTTTTTTAGATATTTTATTTTTTTACAAAATATCACATTTAAGATGATTTTTTTAAAATTGAATATCTTGAAAAAACGTGGGAATTAATTCCAAATTTTGAATTAATTAAATGAAAAAATATTTAATCGAAATAAATTATTATTTTTCAAAAAATATGAAATAAAAAATA
>JAUMHN010029355.1:0-29292 GCA_032360265.1 Heliamphora ciliata | reverse complement strand
TATGGGGTGAAGATTTTATTCATAAGGCTCATGAAAACTGTTGGTGCATTTGTTAACCCAAAGGGCATCACCACAAACTTAAAGTGTCCATATCGAGAATGAAAGGCCGTCTTAGGTATGTCTTCATCCTTGATCTGCAATTGATGATAGCCTGAACGTAAATCAATCTTTGAAAAGACCTTGGACCCTTTTAACTGATCAAACAAATCGTCAATTCTCGGAAGGGGGTATCAATTCTTAATCATCACTTGGTTCAATCGCCGGTAATCAATGCACATTCTCGTCGAACCGTCTTTCTTTTTCACGAATAGCGCTGGGGCTGCCCATGGTGAAGTGCTTGGTCAGATAAAACCCTTGTCGAGCAATTCTTGTAACTAGGTTTTTAATTCCTAGAGTTCAGTTGGGGCCATACGATGAGGTGGCATGGAGATCGGGGCAGTACCTGGTTGGAGTTCAATACTGAAGTCCACATCACGAGTAGGTGGTAGCCCAGGTAATTCGTTTGGAAAAACATCAGGGAACTCACAAAGATACCCATGGGAGTTCCATCTCAGGTTAGGTTTCGGGGTTTAAAGTAAAGGTTGATAACCATCCGTCTAAAGAAACGATTTTGATTAGCTTGAACTCCCTCTTTGGCCAATTACTCGTTCTATGTCCCTTAAACTGGAAACGAGTTCCATCATTAGCATAGATCATTGCCTTCCTCCAGAAACAATCAATCACTGCCCGATGTCTAATTAGCAATCCATTCCTAAAATTATATCATAGTCGTTCATTTGCAGTATTCGCAAGTCACATGTAATTCTTAACCCACAGATTTCTAGTTCACAATCTTTGCAAGTGTATTCTACTCTTACATATCCTCCCAAAGGTGATGCTACACTCATATGGGTTTCTAGAGTTTCTTATTTCAGGTTCAGATGTATAGCACATGTAGTAGATATGAAAGAATGTGTTGCGCCAGAATCAATTAAGGCACGTACCCAAGAACTAAATAAAATGAGAGTACCTTGAATAATTACTGGGTCGCACTCCTAATCTTCTTGCAAGGAAAACACTCTTGCGGCCATGTTTGTTCCTTGTGTTATTGACTTCTCAACAAATTCAGGCTTGGCTTGCTGTCTAGGTCCTTTGTTAGCATTGCCCTGTTGTCGATTTGGCTCCCACAATGGGCATTCTCGCACCAGATGTCCCTCATTGCCGCATTTGTAGCAATGAATAGGTTTTTGAACTTCCTGATGTTTCGGTTGTGGTTGGCTATGGATCGATCGGGAGTAGCGTTTTGGTTGAGTTCTTACTTGATTGGTCGTGATGGGTCCTTTTTGTGTCGCATTACTCCGTCGGTTGAGGTCCCATATTCTTAGAGAGTCATTCAATTCCCTCTCTGCCACTAATGCGATTCGTATCACCTGAGCATAAGTAAGTAGTTGCATTACGGCTAGCTTACCTCTTATGACAGATTCTATGCCCCATTCAAATTTCTTGACCTTAGAATCTTCATCAGGTATCATAGTCGAAGCATATCGGCTCAATTCTTCAAATTTGTTGGCGTATTGGGTCACTGTGAATTTTTCCTGTCGAAGGCTAAGAAATTCTTGGGTCATGTCTAGTTTGGCAGTTTCGGGAAAATATTTTCCTAAAAAGAGCTCTTCAAATCCTTCCCATGTGAGAGTCTCGAGATCGATAGTAGTGCGGGTCACTTCCTATCAGAAATCAGCCTCGCCTTCTAGCTGAAAGGTGGCAAGGGTGATCTTGTCTTTATTGTTGACCACGTTCACTAATCCTAATAGTTTGTTAATCTGCCAAAGCCAACCTTCTGCTTGTATTGGGGTAGCATTGCCATTGAAGGTCAGTGGCCTTTGTCTTCTAAACACAGCACTGAGCCAAGCTTGGCCATTTTGTGCCCTCGGGGAAACGTTGTTCAGGTTGGCAGCCAAAAGTCTGACTGCCTGTGCAAGTTCTCCCATAGCGGGGTCAGAATTGTTGTGGTTATCGTGATCCGGTCGTGGGGGAATTGGCAAGTGGTTGGGAAGTTGGCCGCGACCTCTTCCATGTCTTCCTTCCATTCTACAATTATAAGGTTTTTAGTGTTACTATGATTATTTCAATTCGATACACTCCTTTTGTTATAAATTACATGATTCACTCACATATTGATACTATGGGAGTAAGCAAGAAAGTAATTTTATTCATTCGATTAGACATTCACAAAATGCTCAAATCTATATGAAATTTCATAAAAAAATTCTGGATAATTCCTAAAAAGTATGTGCTCTAGCTCCCAGGTCGCCTCACGGATTCCATAACATTCCTACAAGACCTTGCAATAAGTGACATCTGATCGGAAGGGGTCTCTCATCTCCCAATCGAGGATCTCAATTGGCACTTCTGAATAAGTTACAGGATTTGTGAATTCAAGTCTCCCGTTTGTAGAGAAGATCCTCCCATCATCCATGGGTCTCTGACGTCGTATAAAGGAGGTAGGTGCGTAAGATCCTACTCTGTCCGCAAAACTTGGGGAAACCTCTAATTCATAGGACCTTCCTTCTACTGGTTTAATAACGCGGACTGGTCCCATATAATAGTATGAGGTTGTAGGTGTCTTCCAAGTGCATCGTACCATTGGTGGTACGATCACATAGACTAAGGTGTAAGCTTCAAATCGTTGCTGCCTTCGGGGGTACCTCCAGCCAGGCTCGATAGCTCCTGGCTCTAATGCTTCAATGACGGGCTCCAGTGGATTATATACTTCTTCTTGTGGAGCTTCCTCGTCATCCATCACCTCGACCAGTTCCTCCATTTCTTCTTCCGGTTCCTCATCTTCATCTAAAGGTTCCTCTTCTTCTGATTCATTCTCGCTTGGATCTTCTTCTTCCTCAAGTTCTTCCTCACTTGGGTCTTCTTCTTCCTCTGAAATCCATCCATTTTGGTTGTTGTCAGCCATCTTGTGTAGGGGTTGATAATATACTTATGTAGATTAGTATAACATACATATACTTATCAAGAAGAAAATTTAATACTTAACACGTAGTGCACATAACAAGAAAGAAGAAAATTTCTTAAGTCTACCCATTGCCCGGTCTCGAGGGTGTCATGTACCTTAGCTCTAATACCAAGTTGTGATATCCTGGTATCCCACTTCAAAAAGGGAGAGGGAGTTCATGGGCTATAAAAAAAAATCATGGACCCTTACATTCAACGAAGACTTTTCCCAATTGGTAGAGACCCTAACAGAACTCCGCAGTTAAGCGTGCTTAGGCAGGAGCAATGCAAGGATAGGTGACCCCGTGGGAAGAACAAAACTATGAGGGCTTTTACCCAAAGCGGACAATATCGTTGCCATGTGAAGGATCGAGGTGCTACAGTTCGTATCAGAGCCGACTCTCCTCACCTCTGAGTGTGGGCCCCTACCATCTCGCGTGATAAGTGGGCAGACTACTGAGTGGGCAGGTCGACAAGGGCTGGCAGGCTACTGTATGGGAACGTGCAGCCCTAAGGGGGTGGATTGTAATACCCTGATATCCCACATCGAAAAGGGAGAGAGAGTTCCTGGGCTATGAAGGAAAAACCTTGGACCCTTACATTCAACGAGGCCTTTTCCCAGGTGGTAGATTCTCTAGCAGAATTTCGCAATTAAGCGTGCTTAGGCGGGAGCAATGCAAGGATGGATGACCCCCTAGGAAGAACAAAACCGTGAGGACTTTTGCCTGAAGTGGACAATATCGTTGCCATGTGAATGGTCGAAGTGTTACAGGTGCTACCTCTATTGTTCGTGATCTTAGACATGTTTACCTTGTTATTAAATAATCTAAGCAGATACTTTAAAAATAGAAATTAGCTATTATATCTTTCCTATGTCCCGAACGATCACATTGAATCTATCACGGTCAATCCCCATGATTAAAAAAAATAATCATCATTCATATATCATTCAATCAAACATGAATTAATGACGATCATAAAACCACAATTAGAACGCCTGCAAAACAAAGTTAGCAACAGTTTTAAAACTACTCGGCCCCCATAATCGAAAACAAAAAACAAAACAGCTCTGATACCAATTGTTGGAGGCAAGACTGCCAAAAACTTTATTTTTGCAAACGACTAACGAAAAAAATTAATTGGACGGGAAAACGCCAAAACGGGCTCCAGATAAAACTTTTGATGACGAAAAATCAAAATAAAACCCATGCGCCCGAAGTTAATTTAGAAGATTACCTTTTTACCGATCGAATCTGTTGGAGGTAAAACTGCCAAGATCATTGTTTTTGCAAACAATTTTTGGTTAAAAATTAATTGGACGGACAATTGCCAAAACGGGCTCCAGATAAAACTTTTGACGACAAACGATCAAAATGAAACCCGTGCAACCAAAGTTAATTTAGAAGAATACCTTTTGTCGATCGATTCTTCAAGTACGATTTGATTTCGAGTTGAAACTCTTATCAGATCTTCTACTGTATTCCCTTACGTGATCCTCGAACGTAGTGTGAGCTATGAACTAATGAGAACTCGTACCACCAGAACCCAGATATATTTAGTCTTGAAAGACAAATTATGATATATTAATATAAAACTGGTTCAGTCTACCCGCAAATATATAGGGCTACAACAGGGAACTATGGAGTAATTATGAGTAAGACTTCTAGTGGAACACAGACACCTACCAGCGGTTTTTGCAATTATGAAAAGACGTAGCAGTTTCTGCAATTTTCATAAAATACTGAATTATAGTTCACACCACTAAAGAACTATAATTGCACTATAACCCAAAATCTCAAGACCTTCTTGTATTGTGCACCTGTTATTAAATACTTACCACTTTTCTCCACATTATAATTTTCATTACTCGCCAATTAAATTTAATTACTGATAATTTAATTTAATCGGCATCTTGATATTCCTTAAGTCTTTTCGCTTAACTTATTTGACCGCTAGATAATCAAATCCATCTGTAGGGTTTGGTCTGGTTAAAACTTATAAGCTTTCTTAAGGGGGTATCGTCAATTTCGATCTTTTGGGACGTAGATTCTATCAATAATTAATATTTTTCATATAAATAATACTGCTATTCAACTCACCGAGAATATAGATCCATATAAGATCGCACCCTCTAATGAATCAAAATAACGAATATTAAATATATGCAAATCAATAATTATTTCAGAATTAAGAGGATAAGCACTATTCATAATAACCTTGAGTGTGAATTAATTTATATAGTCAGTATAAAATTAATTATCCTAAATGTCATGTTCAATACACACAGTGTACTAGCATAGAGAGTCGAAATAATAGACGACGCTATTATCTATTCCCCGTAACAAAGACAAGCAAACTAAAACTCTGTGTTACAGTCATACCGATTTTATGTCCATTTCCATCTAAACTGTGAACATAGAAATTATATTCTGCAAGAATCTAAAATCTGATCTTCTGTGTGTAAGTCGTACTCTACACACCTGATTAAATACTATATAGAATATTGAACATCCAAGCATAACAAAGAAATGATATGTATACATTGCTCATACAGATTCTCATAAAATAGAAAATTAATTTTATTAAAATAAAATTAAATACTAAAAATATGATTTTCAGTATACTAAACCTAACAATCTCCCACTTATGCTCAAAATCATGCTGCCATACATCTGACTCCCATGCCCTCTACATGACTATCAAAAGTCTTAGCTGGTAAGCTCTTTGTAAAAAGATCTGCAAGGTTGTCTCCTAATACAATCTTTGTCATAGCAACATCACCTCTCTGTTCAATTTCTCGTATCAAGTGATACTTACGTTCAATGTGCTTGTCTTTCTTATAGACCCTTTGCTCCTTCGAGTTTGCAACCGCTCTATTATTGTCACAGTAAAGTGTAATAATCGACTAAACTAAAGGCACCACATCTAGATCCAACAAAAGTTCATGAGCCAAACAGCCTCCTTAGCTGCTTCAGAAGCTGCCACATATTCGACCTCCATGGGGGAATCAGCATTGCAGGACTGCTTGATACTCGTCCAACTTATAGCTTCACCTCCTAAGGTAAACACATATCCTGAGGTAAACTTACAGGAATCCCTGTCAGACTAGAAATCTGAGTCTGTGTACCCCAAAGGTACTAGACTGTCTGCCTAGTAAACCAACGTATAATCCTTAGTCCCTTTCAAGTACTTGATTATATTCTTTACCGCAGTCCAATGCTCTTGCCCTAGGTTAGATTAATATCTGTTAACCATTCCAACGGCAAAGCAAATGTTAGGTCTAGTGCAAAGCATAGCATACATGAGGCTTTCCACTGTCGAAGCATAAGGAACCGCCTTCATCTTCTCTATCTCATTAGGTGTCTTAGGACACCGATCCTTGGATAGAGTGATTCCATACCTGAAAAGGTGAAACTCTTTCTTTAAATCTTGCATGCTAAAACGAGCAAGGATATCATCGATATATTTTGCTTGTGATAAGTCCAATATCCTTTGTTTCTGATCTCGCACAAGCTTGATCCCAAGGATGTGACTAGCTTTTCCCAAATCGTTCATATCGAGCTACCCAAATAACATACTTTAACTGTAGATAATTCCCCCACATCATTTTTTATGAACAAGATATCGCTACATAAAGTACTAGGAAGATCACCACGCTTCCGTCACGCTTCTTGTAAGCACGGGACTCATCTAGACTTTGATCAAAACCATAAGATTTTATAACTTGATCAAATCGAGTGTTCCAAAACCTTGATGCCTGCTTAAGTGCATAAATTGATATCTTAATCTTGTACAACATGTGCTCCTGACCCTTTGCAATAAATTCATCTGGTTGTATCGTATAGATACACTCGTCAAAACGTTCGTTAAGAAAAGCTGTCTTGACATCCATTTTCCAGATTTCGTAATCGAAATTTGCGGCAATAGATAAGAGAATCAAGATAGACTTAAGCATGGCTACCGGCGAAAAGTTTCCTCATAGTCGATCCATTCTATCTGAGTGAACTCTTTAGCAACAAGCTTAGTTTTGACGGTTTAAACCTTCCCGTCTGCTCCACTCTTCTTCTTGTAGATCCACTTGCATCTAATGAATTTTATTCCTTTGGGTGGTTTTACAACTTCCCAGACCTGATTGGAATACATAGATTTCATCTCTGAATTCATATCCCTTTGCCAAAGATCTGTATCTTTTGTCTTGAAATGTTTCATTGTAGTTACAGGGCTCGGTATCTAGTTTTATCGGGATCATGTTAAAACACTCTCTCAAGAACATATACCGGTCAGGTTGATGAACAACTCTCCCACTACGATGAGGCACTACCTGTGTCTGTGTACTAGTAGAAACACGCTATACAGAATCAGAATCTTGTGCATCAGTACCCTGTTATTGATTTTCACCTGTCCCGATAATCCTCCCACTACGACGAGGTAATGAGATATTAGTGACTTATTCTACCATTCTACTGCTATTTTTTTCAGTTCTTCTAGAATAATATTTCTTTTGGGCCTGTGATCCATAATATAATTCTATTCCAAGAATCATGCATTGGTGATAACAATGACCTTATGATCCTTAGGATTATAAAATAGACCACCATTCATTCCCTTAGAATACTGCACAAAGAAAACAGACTTTCGTCCTCGGTTCCAACTTACCTGTGCTCCCTTTCAGCACATGTGCTGGACTCCCCCAAATCCAAATGTGTTTCAGACTAGGCTTGCGTCCGGTCTACAATTCTGTGGGGGTAGAAGGTACTAACTTAGTGTTAGGGTTGGTATACTGAAAATTATGTTTTTAGTATTTAATTTTATTTTAATAAAATTACTTTTCTATTTTATGAGAATCTTTATGAGCGATGTATGTGTATCATTTCTTTGATATGTATAAATGTTCAATATTCTGTATAGTATTTAATCTGGTGTGTAGAGTATGGATTGCATACCGAAAACTAGATTTTAGGTTCTTACAAAATATAAATTTTATATTCACAGTTTGTATGGAAATGGACATATCATCGATATGACTGTAGCACAGAGTTTTAGTAGGTCTGCCTTGGTTACGAAGAACAGATAATAGTATCGTCTATTGTTCCAACTCTCTGTGGTAGTACACTTTGTGTGTATTGAATGGGATATTTTGGGTAATTAATTTAGTACTAACTACTGACTATGTAAATTAATTCACACCCTAAGATTATTATGAATAGTGCTTATCCTCTTAATTCTGAAATAATTATTGATTTGCATATATTTAATATTCGTTATTTTAATTAATTAGAGGATGCGATCTTATATGGGTCTATATTTCCGGTGAGTTGGATAGCGGCATTATTTATATGACAAATATTAATTATTGATGGAATCCACGTCCCGAATGATCGGGATTGATGATACCCCCTTAAGGATGCTTATAAGTTTTGATCAGGTCAAACCCTACAGGTGGATTTAATTATCCTGCGATCAAATAAATTAAGAGGAAGGGCTTAAGGAATATTATGATACTGATTAAATTAAATTATTAGTAATTAAATTTAATCGACGGGTATCGGGAATCATAACGTGGGGAGAAATGGTAAGCATTTAATAACAGGAGCTCAATGCAAGAAGGTCTTGCGATTATGGGTCAGAGTGCAACTACAGTTCTTTAGTGGTGTGAACTGTAATTCAGTATTTTATGAAATCTGCAAAAATCGCTGCTAGTTTTCCATAATTACAGATACCGCTATGCGTCTTTCTTTAATTACAGAAACCGCTGGTAGGTGTTTATGTTTCACTGAAAGTTTTACTCATAATTACTCTCCATGTCACTACTGTAGCCCTATATATACACGGGTAGGCTGAACCAGTCTGAGATTGATAGTTTATATATCATTATCATTATGATATTATTTTTGTCCTTCAAAAACTTAAATATATCGTGGTTCTGTCGGTACGAGTTCTCGGAGGATCGTAACCCACACTACGTTCGAGGATCGCATAAGGGAATACAGTAGAAGATCTGACTAGAATTTCAACTCGGAATCAAGTCGTAGTTGAAGATTAGATCGACAAGAGGTATTCTTCTAAATTAATTTTGATTGCACGGATTTATTTTTGATCGTTCAACGTCAAAATTTTTATCTGGAGCCCGTTTCGGCGTTTGCCCGTCTAATTAATTTTTATTGAAAATCGTTTTACAAAAATAATGATCTTGATAGTATTGCCTCCAATAAATTGGTATCAGAGCCGTTCTGATTTTTGTTTACGATTATCGGGGTCGGGTAGATTTAGAACTGTGCTAACTTTGTTTTGCAGACGTTTTAATCCCAATTTTATAATCATTATTTATTTTCATATTTGATTGAATACGTGGATTATGATTTAATTTAATTAATTTTTTAACAACGGGGGTTTACCGTGTTAAATTAATTAATTTTAGATTGATTGTGAACTTTACGGAGGAATAGGATCAATATAATATTTATTATTCTTCAATTTTTAGTTTTTTTTTGTCAAAATAAAAAAAAAACAAAAGAATGAAGAACAAGATTGCGCAGCTTGCGTTTTTTTTTATTCATGGAATAAAAAATGACGCAATTCCCAAGCAAGAGCAATCACTATGGCGCCGGTTGTTGTTCAACAAAGATTTGATGGAATTTTTTAATTTCGGAAAAGTGGAGAAAAAGTCGGCTGGTTTCCAAACACAAAGCTGGAACCGCACAACAGTGGAGCCAATTCCCAATCAGCAAGCAACACCACAGTGCCGGATTTCAAAGCACATTAGTGTGTTTGTTTTTTGAAAAAAAAAAAGGCGGTGGCCAAATGCAGCCTAGTGGCTGCGGCAATTCCCGGGCGGTTTAGGGAGCAATGGTTTTTTAATTCCCAAGAATGAAGGGGCGTTGGAGCAAGCGGTTTCAAGTGCAATTGAAAAACCAATCCAAGTGGCGCAATTCATTGGCGTGGTTTCCAAGCTGTGTAATTCCCAAAAGCCATTGATCTCCAAAACGCAATCACAGCGGTTTTGGGTGATTGGGTGATTGGTTGTTTTCCAATCAAGCGGCGCAGCACCAGTTTAAACGCAGCAAGTGGTTTCCATCAAATCACTATTTCGGTTTTTTAAACCAAAAGAAACCGGTTTCCATATTCTATTGCAATTTGTTTCCAAGCCAAACACGCAAGCAAGCCAAGGCAACCCAGGCAGATTCGGCGTCAGGTGTTTGAAATTGCAAGGAGACTGTTTAGTGTTTCGGTGCAAGTGGGTTTCCTCCCCCAGCGGTTTATTCCAAATACTGTTCAGTTTATTTTGGATTAGTGCTTCAGTTTAAACACAGTAAGGAATCCTAAAGCAACTGAGAAAGCTGAAATTTTGCTACAACTAAAAGATTGGAAGCTTTTCTTAAATAGGAAACTGAAATTCTTTAGAATTTCAGATGGATCATAAAATCGGGATTTATATTTATCTTGCATTTAATTTTTATTAACTACGTGGATGAGATATTTATTAGTTTTATTTATCCTATTAATTTAGTTAATTCGAATATTCGATTTTAATTAAATTATTTTGTAATGAAAAATAAAATTAAGTTTTTTTTAATTAATTAATTTTAATTAAATAAAAAAACTTTAGATATTTTATTTTTTACAAAATATCACGTTTAGGAAGTTTTTTAAAATCAAATATCTTAAAAAAACGTGAGAATTAATTTCGAATTTTGAATTAATTAAATGAAAATTTTTTAATCAAAATAAATTATTATTTTCAAAAAATGTGAAACAAAAAATAAAATAAATAAATACCTTTAATCACTAACTTAGCTGAAAAGCTGGAGGAAATACTGTGCATTTATTAAATTTTATTTGCTACGCATTTAAACACGAAAAGATGATTTGATAAATCAGAATCTTTGGAATCGTATACACGAAAAGATGCTTGATTCTTTCAGATCGTGTGACTTTCGAAAGAAGGTTTAATGAAACAGAATCTTTGAAATCATATACACGAAAAGTTGTTTGATTCTTTCAGATCGTATGATTTTTGAAATTAATAAATTTATTTTAATTAAATAAATTTTTATAACCCTAAAAAATGTAATAAAAATCTAAGTGGAAGAGGAAATTTATTCACAAATAAATCTCGCGGTCTCCATCACCAGTTTGTAGGTGATACAATTAAACCTTGCGCGTCGGTAGTAAAGCTTTCCTCCCCAACGGACAGATTAATTGCAGTACCGCCAGTACAAATCTCATTTAGGGATAATTATGAATAATTATTAGTATGGATCACTTCTCCAACTGAAAGGTACGTTGCGAAACGATTAATTTGGAATTAGGTGATAGTCAACACTTAGCTGTATATAATAGTATCATTTTCATATGAGTTACTGCTATTGTATACTGAACCAAAACTATGTCTGCTATTTAATTTTACTTTGCATAGTTAGTTATCTAGATAGTAAAATTAAAAAGAATTGGCATGTCTGGTCTTATGATGGATAGTAGATGTTCACCCATCGTGGCATGCTATTCTCAAGTTATCAAGATGCTGGCAAATTTATTTTTAAAATGGTAGATGAAACCAAATTAAAATGAATTCAAAGTTTTGCTCATCATAATTAACGATTTTTTAATTATGTGATTCTCATGATTAAAATGAATTTCAATCTACTCGCTTTAATACTAAAAAAATAAACTAACGGGACCAAATTATGTTGACTGAAAATGTAACTTGGATATAACTTTAACTACAAATAGTATTCCATCAATACCAAGAAATGTGTTTATTTCAGAAAAAGGTTCTTCATTGGGGCCAGAAGACATGAAGAAGAAAAATGTTCAGAAACAAGTAGACACATTTTCTAAGGTAGTTAGTAGGCCACGAACTGGTGTGAAATAGTCGAAAAGCAAATGTTTTCACTACAACCAGACCCGTCACTGAAAAAAGCTATGTCCAGTATTTCTCAAAAGGCAGAACAAACACGGTAATTTCTATTCACTGGTTGTGGAAACATATTTAGCGGTGTTATTTACCGGTACCTAGTGTGTAGATACGGGAGCCACTAATCATGTCTGCAATTCATTGCAGGGGTTATAGAAAACCCGATAACTTAGTGATGGGGAGATTTACTTGTATATGGGCAATAATACAAAGGTAACAGCAGTTGCAGTAGGAGATGTCACTCTCAGCTTTGGTAGAGATCGAGTTTTAATATTGAGAGATTGTTTTTATGTACCTACCATTAGAAGAAATTTAGTTTTTATTTCTGAATTGGCTAAAGACGGATATTTTTTTTATTTTAATAACTCTGTGGTTATTAAGGATAATAAATCGATTATCTATTCTGGTACATTGGTAGATAATCTCTATATTATTACTTCAATCTCTCCGACATTGCAACTAATTGAAATGAATAACACATCTAATTTGCCATATAAGATAAAGTTTTCTTCTTTAATGAACGAAACGTTTCTTTGCCACTTACACTTGGGTCATATTAATCTAAAAAGGATAAAGAGACTGGTAGCTGATGGACCTTTGAGTTCATTGAAAGTGGAGGCACTTCTAGTCTATGAATCTTGCTTAGAGGGTAAAATGACCAAGAGGCCCTTTTCGGCCAAAGGCTATAGAGCTACAAAAACCATTGGAGTTGGTTCATTCTGATGTGTGTGGTCCTATGATAATCCGGATTAGAGGTGACTTTGTGTACTTCATCAGTTTCATTGATGACTACTCAAGGTATAGATACATTTATCTGATGCACCGTAAGTCTGATGCTTTGAGAAATTCAAAGAATTCAAGGCGGAGGCGGAGATGCATCTGGGTAAAATTATCAAATCACTGCGATCCGACCGTGGTGGGGAATACCTCTTTGGAGAGTTTAAGGACTACCTGTCATCAGATGAAATTACGTCCCAGTTGACTGCACCTAGCACTCCACAGCAAAATGGCGTAGCAAAAAGAAGGATTAGGACTCTTATGGAAATGGTAAGGTTTATAATGAGTTATTCAGGTTTACCTGATTCGTTTTGGGGACTAGTTTTATAGACAGCGGCTTACATTCTAAACTTGGTACCTTCTAAGTCAGTACCTTCTACTCTCATAGAATTATGGACAGAGCATAAGCTTAGTCTGAAACACATTCGGATTTAGGAGTATCCAGCACTTGTACTGAAAGGGAATGCGGATAAACTGGAACCGAGGATAGAAGTCTGTTTCTTTGTGAGATATCTCAAGGGAACGAATGGTGGTCTATTTTATAATCCTAAGGATTAGAAGGTCATTGTTAGCACCAATGCCCAATTCTTGGAAGAGAATTATATTATGGATCACAGGCCCAATAGCAAAATTGTTCTAGATGAACTGAGAAAAAACACCAGTAGAACGGAAGAGTAACCACAAATCACTGATATTCCATTACCTCGTCCATTTATGGACTTAAGCAGGCATCGAGGTCTTGGAACACTCGATTTGATCAAGTATAAAGTCGTATTGTTTTGATCAAATTCTGGATGAGTCTTGTGTGTACTAGAAGCGTGACAGAAGTGTGGTGATTTTCCTAATACTTTATGTAGATGATATCTTGCTCATTAGAAACGATGTGGGAGCATTATCTATGATTAAAATATGGTTATCTGGACAGTTCGATATGAAGGACTTGGAAGAAGCTAGTCACATCCTTGGGATCAAGCTTATGTGAGATCAAAAACAAAGGATGTTGGGCATATCACAAGCAAAGTATATCGATGATATCCTTGCTCGTTTTAGCATGCAGGATCCCAAGAAAGGGTTTTTCCCTTTCAGGCGTAGAATTACTTTATCCATGGATCAATATCCTAATACACTTGATGAGATAGAGAAAGTGAAGGCGGTTCCTTATGCTTCGGCAGTAGGAAGTCTCATGTATGCTATACTTTGCACTAGACCCGACATTTGCTTTGCCTTTGGCATGGTTAATAAATATCAGTCTAATCCAATGCAGGAGTATTGGACTATGGTAAACAATATAATCAAGTACCTAAAAAGGACTAAGTATTATATGTTGGTTTACCAGGCAGACCGTCTAGTACCTTTGGGGTACATAGACTCAGATTTTCAGTCAGATATAGAGCTTGCATCAGAAGCCAACCTTGCAGATCTTTTACAAAAAGCTTTCCGGCTAAGACTTTTGATAGTCATGTAGAGGACATGGGAGCCAAATGTATAGCAGCATGGTTTTGAGTATAAGTGCGAGATTGTTATGGTTGGTATACTGAAAATTATATTTTTAGTATTTAATTTATTTTAATAAAATTAGTTTTTCATTTTATGAGAATCATCATGAGCAATATATGTGTATCATTTCTTTGATATGCATGAATGTCTAATATTCTGTATAGTATTTAATCTGATATGTAGAGTACGGCTTGCACACAAAAGACCAAATTTTAGGTTCTTGCAGAATATAAGTTTTATGTTCATAGTTTACATGAAAATGGACATACCATCGATACGACTGTAGCACAGAGTTTTAGTAGGCCTGTCTTGGTTACGAGAAACAGATAATAGTGTCATCTATTGTTCTGACTTTCTATGGTAGTAGACTTTGTGTGTATTGAACGGGACATTTGGGGTAATTAATTTGGTACTGACTACTGACTATGTAAATTAATTCACACCCCAAGGTTATTATGAATAGTGCTTATCCTCTTAATCCTGAAATAATTATTGATTTGCATATATTTAATATTCATTGTTTTGATTAATTAGAGGATGCGATCTTATATGGGTCTATATTTTCGGTAAGTTGGATAGCGGTATTACTTATATGAAAAATATTAATTATTGATGAAATTCACGTCTCGAATGATCGGAATTGATGATACCCCCTTAAGGATACTTATAAGTCTTAACTGGGCTAAACCCTGCTGGTAGATTTAATTATCTGGCGGTCAAATAAGTTAAGCGGAAGGGTTTAAAGAATATCAAGATGCTGATTAAATAAATTGTCAGTAATTAAATTTAATCGGCAGGTATCGGGAATCATAACGTGGGGAGAAATAGTAAGCATTTAATAACAGGAGCTCAATCCAAGAAGTTATTGAGATTATGGGTCAGAGTGCAATTACAGTTCCTTAGTGCTGTGAACTGTAATTCAGTGTTTTATGAAAATTGCAGAAATCGCTGCTGGTTTTTCATAATTGCAGATACCGCTATGCGTCTTTCTTTAATTATAGAAACCGCTGGTAGGTGTTTGTGTTCCACTGGAAGTCTTACTCATAATTACTCTCCAGGTCCCTACCGTAGCCCTATATATATGTGGGTAGGCTGGACCAGTTTGAGATCGATAGTTCATAAATGATTTTTATTATGATATTATTTTTGTCCTTCAAAAACTTAAATAAATCGGGGTTCTACCGGTACGAGTTCTTAGAAGATCGTAACTCACAGTACGTTTGAGGATCGCATAAGGGAATACAGTTGAAGATTTAACTGGAGTTTCAACTCAAAATCAAGTCGTAGTTGAAGATTAGATCGACAAGAGGTATTCTTCTAAATTAACTTTTGTTGCGCGGGTTTATTTTTGCTCGTTTGACGTCAAAATTTTTATCTGGAGCCCGTTTCGGCGTTTTTCAGTCCAGTTAATTTTTACCGAAAATCATTTTACAAAAATAATGATCTTGGTAGTATTGCCTCCAACACTTAGAAGGTACCAAGTTCAGAATGTAAGCCACTGTCTCTAAAGCGAGTCTCCTAAATGAATCAAGTAAACCAAAATAACTCATCATGGATCTTACCATCTCTATAAGAGTTCCAATCCTTCTTTCTGCTACACCATTCTGCTACGGAGTGCCAGGTGCAGTCAATTGGGATGTAATTCTTTCTGATGACAAGTAGTTTTTAAACTCTCCGAAGAGGTATTCACCACCACGGTCGGATTGTAGTGATTTGATACTTTTATCTAGACGCTTCTCTACATTCGCCTTGCATTTTTTGAATTTCTTAAAGTATTCAGACTTACGGTGCATCAGGTAAATATATTCATATCTTGAGTAGTCATCAATGAAATTGACGAAGTATTCAAAGCCACCTCTAGCCCAGATTTTCATAGAACTACACACATCAAAATGAACCAGCTCTAACGGTTCTTTAGCTCTATAGCCTTTGGCCGAAAAGGGCCTCTTGGTCATCTTACCCTCTAAGCAAGATTCATAGATTGGAAGTTCCTCCACTTCTAACGAACTCAAAGGTCTATCTGCTTCCAGTATGTTTATCCTTTTTAGATTAATATAACCCAAGCTTAAATACCAAAGAAACGTTTGGTTCATTAAAAAATGAAACTTTGTCTTATATGGTAAAGTAGATGTGTTATTCATTTCAGCTAGTTGTAGTGTAGAAGAGATTGGAGTAATAATATAAAAATCATCCACTAATGTACCAGAATAGATAACCCGTTTATTATCTTTAATAATCACTGAGTTATTAAAATAAACCAACTATCTATTTTTAGCCAATCCAGAAATAAAAACTAAGTTCCTTCTAATGGCAGGTACATAAAAACAATCTCTCAATATTAAAACCTGATCTCTACCAAAACTAAGAGTGACATCTCCTACTGCAACTGTTGTTGCCTTCGTATTATTGCACATATGCAGGTAAATCTCTTCATCACTATGTTGTCGAGTTTCCTAGAACCCCTGCAATGAAATGTAAACATGATTAGTGGCTCCCATATCTACACAGCAGGTACTTGTAGATAACACTGCTAAATATGTTTCCACAACCAGTGAACAAAAATTACCCTGTTTATTCTGCCTTTTGAGAAATACTGGACATAACTTTTTTTAGTACCGGGTCTGGTTGCAGTGAAAACATCTCCTTTCGGCTTTTTCACAGTAGTCCGTGGCCCACTAACTACCCTGGAAACTGTGTCTCCCTATTTCTGAACCTTTTTCTTCTTCATGCCTTTCGGTCAAGAGGAAAAATCTTTTTCAGAAACAAACACATTTTCTGATATTGAAAGAATATCATTTGTAGTTAAAGCTATATCCATGTTACATTTTTAGTCAACAAAATCCAGTTTCGTTAGTTTATTTTATTTTAGTATTAAAGCGAGTAGATTGAAAGCCATTTTAATCATGAGAATTACATAATTAAAAAACTATTAATTATGATGAGAAAAACTTTGAATTCATTTTAATTTAGTTCCCACTACCATTTTAAAAATAAATTCGCCAGCATCTTGATAACTTGAGAAAAGCATGCCACGATGGGTGTACATCTACTATCCATCATAAGACCAGACAGGCCAATTCTTTTTAATTTTACTATCTAGACAACTAACCATGCAAAGTAAAATTAAATAGCAGACATAGTTTTGGTTCAGTATATAATAGCAGTGACTCATATGAAAATGATACTATTATATACAGCTAAGTGTTGACTATCACCTAATCCCAAATCAATCGCTTCGCAATGAACTTTTCAGATGAAGAGTGATCCACACTAACAATTATCTAGAATTATCCCTAAAGGAGTTTTGTACTGGCGATACAACAATTAATCTGTCCAATAGGGAGGAAGACTTTACTATCAACATGCATAATTTAATTGCATCGCCTACAAACTGGTGAAGGAGAGATAGCGGGATTTATCTATGAATAAATTCTCTCTCCCACTTAGATTTTTAAAACATTATTTAGAGTTATAAAAATTCATTTAATTAAAATAAATTTATTAATTTCGAAAGCAACACGATCTGAAAGAATCAAATAACTTTACGTGTACACGATTCTAAAGATTCTGACATATCAAATCATCTTTTCATGTTTAAATGCCTAAAAAATAAAATTTAATTAATACACAGTTTATTCTTTAGTTTTTCGGCTAAGGTAGTGATTAAAGATATTTATTTATTTTATTTATCGTCCCACATTTTTTTAAAAATAATAATTTATTTTGGTTAAATATTTTTTCATTTAATTAATTTAAAATCTAGAATTAATTCTCACGCTTTTTCAAGATATCGGATTTTGTTTTTTAAAAAATCATCTTAAACGTGATATTTTGTTAAAAATAAAATATTTTTAAAAAAATTTATTTAATTAAAATTAATTAATTAAAAAAACTTAATTTTATTTTTAATTATAAAATATTTTAATTAAAATTGAATATTTAAATTAATTAAATTAATAGGATAAATAAAATCAATATTTATCATACACGCAGTTAATATAAAAAATAAATTAAATGCAAGATAAATATATCTCAATTTTATGATCCACCTGAAACTCTTAAGAGTTTCAATATCTTGTTTAAGTTAAGCTTGTAGTCTTTCAGTTGCTGCAGAATTCTACTAGTTACTGAATAATTCCACTACATCTGGCTTCATCAGGATTTTTCGGTTCATAGTGATACTGTTTTTCGGAATTTTCCTCGCACTTCAAGTTTAAAATCAAAGCCAAACGCAGCTTGTTGTGTTTGTTTGAGATTGCGCTGCTTGTGTTTAGAAGGACTGTTGTTTGCTTGAAAAAAAAAAACAGTACCAAAATAGCTACATGGGATTTGCCGATTGCGTGGGAATTGCCGTGTGTTTGTGATTGCGCCGCTGTGTTTGAAAGATGGATAGGGATTGCACTGGACTGTTGGAAAGCAGCCAACCAAACAGCAAGGCAGCGTTTAGCTGCAGGGATTGCCGAAACAGCCTTTTTGGCGCTGCTGTGCGCGCTACTTTGCGCCGCTGCCTAAGGCAGCATTTTGCACGGCTGTTTTGGAAAACAGCTTTTTTTTTATTATTATCCAAAAAAAATGGAGATAAAAAAAATTACAAAGCAAAAAAAAAATTGCCGGCTAAAAATTGTCGGAACCACCACTGGTTGCCGCCGCTTACCAACGCCGATTGCCGCTGCCTACCAACGCCGATTACCGCCGTTCTTCCATACCTATTCTTATTTTTTTTTCTTTCTAATAAACTAGAAAAAAAACACTTGAACAACATAAAATTTTTACATCGAAATCTATGTCTCATAGGCTCACATTCGATCTAAAAAAAATTAATTTATCACGGTCAGCCCCCGTGAATAAAAAAATAAAATCATCATCCACGCATTCAATCAAATATGAAAATAAATAATGATCATAAAACTAGGATTTAGAACGCCTGCAAAACAAAGTTAGCAACAGTTCTAAAATTACCCAGCCCCGATAACCGTTGACGAAAAACAAAACGGCTCTGATACCAATTGTTAGAGGCAAAACTGCCAAGATTATTATTTTTGCAAACGATTTTTGGTAAAAAAATTAACTAGATTGGCAATTACCAAAATGGGCTCCAAGTAAAACTTTTGACGACGAACGATCAAAATAAAACCCGTGCAACCAAAGTTAATTTAGAAGAATACCTTTTGTCGATTGATTCTTCAACTACGATTTGATTCTGACTTGAAGCTCCTGTCAAATCTTCTACTGTATTTGTCACGCCCCAACATCAGGTCACGCGAATGCCCACCCGAAAGACCGTTTGAGAAAATAAGATTTGCAGTTGGAAAACCCTCAGCTCAAAAATAAACATCATTTGGGTAAAAATTTTCACAGTTCAACTCTCATAAACTGAAAATATACATCTCATACATGAATAAGCATATCACCTAAAGGCGTACAAAACCAGCCATCACAGGCGTTACATGTAAAAGTACATGTACAACGAAAGGAAAAACTACAGCAAGTCTTCCATCACCTCTGCAACTACGTCAACTCCACATGCTAACTTGAAAATATTTTAAAGCAAAATCCCACACCGTGAGTCGAAACCCAATAGAAAAAGACAATAAAGGTGTAAAGTAGGCTATACAATTATAAGCATACAAACTCCGCCACAGGAGCCCAAAAGGGTTTTCTATCTCAAAACCACAGGTTTTCATCCTTCAAACTATGCATATCATCCTAACAGATATCATGCCACATTTAAGGGAAAGCAATAATAAAACAGTATGCTCCACTTGAGTCACATAGCCGAGGAGAAATATGTAAATGAAATCCTATGTACCGACTCTGTCATTCAGATAAAAATAACAACTATAGACTCCTATCCATTACCCTAGACCCACGTCACATAGACTGGCTTGGTAAAAACAAGTTCTATACGGAGTTACAACAACAACGCCATTAACGGAGGCAACCGACTCATTTTACGGGCATGAAATCCGAAGGTCCAGAGCACCCACACATCGTCATTCACAGAGGCAATTGACTCAATTTACGGGGATTAACTCGAAGGTATAGAGCACCTATGCTGCGCACGTTTTCAGCCTTTCACCGAGGAGCACTATAGGTCTACATGCAACCACACACACTATGTCACGGTACATTTATGGATAATATTTAAAAACCCGCAAAGCATTTATACAACACATGTATAAAATGATCTAATCCATCAACTATGGAGATCAAAAACCATTTCCAGCAAAACGTTTAAGAGTTGAGACTCAACCCCGCGGATTAGCTCCAAATCTCAAAAAAGCACGTTTTTTTACCATTTTCCAAAACACCTCATTTTCAAACCTTTTTTGAAAACTACGGATATAAACATACCCATATCATGAAATAAACCGAGAAAGGCATAAAAATCCACTTTTACCCAAAAACTAAGGTTTAAACGTGAAAACTGCATTTGATGTATTTTCTACCCGGTGAAAACACTTATAATTACATAAAACACCCTTATACAGCAGTAGGGTCTAGAATCCTACCTCGGAGAGTCAAGAACTCGACGTCTCAAAACTGAATGGCGTTAGAACAGAAATCTATCAAGATGGATACAAAGCCTTCGGCCCCGATAGCAAGGATCCGCAAAGAGATCAACCCAAAACCAGGCCCCGGGCCCTCAAAGCTAGAGAGAAGGCAAAGAAAAGAGGTTAACTTAGCCTAGAAGCAAGAGAATGAAAATACCACAGCCCACTGGGATATTTATAAACTCGCCAAAAACATACTGTCCAGTCGACTGAACCCCTGAGTTCGGTTGACCGAACCCAAAAATTTTGGTTCAGTCGACTAAACTAGGCCCTCCAGTTGACTGAACCCCATAATAGTGTGTTTTTTGACGTTTTCAAGCCAAAAATAGGTTTCTAAGGTCCAAACAAGCCTCTACCAAACCCCGAAAAGCATATAACACACTTATACATGCTGTTCTACAACTGTAAAGCATAAACCATGCATCGATGCTATTCATATACTCAAGGAAACACATCAAATATATAAATAACCTAAAATATATGGGCCAGGGTCTCACAACTCTCCTCTCCTTAAGAAATTTTGCCCCCAAAATTCGCAACAAGGTAACGAAGTAAACAGGTCTGGGTATCTAGCACGCATTCCAGACTCGAGCTCCGATGTCGCTTCCTCAACCTTGTTATGAAGCCATAAGACCTTGATATAAAAAATTGTTCTGCCCCGCAACACCTGCTCCTTTGTATCAAGAATCCTCACTGGACGCTTCTCATAGGTGGCATCCTCATCAACCCCCAGCTCAGCCCAATCTAACACATGCGAAGGATCAGGCTCGTACCTTCGAGGCATAGAAACGTGAAACACATTATGCACAGATGCTAACTGAGGTGGCGAAGCTAAACGGTATGCGACCTCACCAATCTTGTCGAGGATCTCAAATTATCCAATGAAGCGCGGTGATAGCTTCCTGCTACGACCAAATCTCATCAAACCTCTACGTGGTGAGACCTTCAGGAACATATGATCTCCCTCTGCAAACACCAAAGGTCGCCTCCTCTGATTTGCATAACTCTTCTGACGGCTCTACGCTGTCGCGAGGCGCTGGCGAATCACACTAACCTTCATCGTCGTCTCCCGTACTATGTCGGGTCCCAAGACTGTGGTCTCTCCCACATCTGTCCAGCACACGGGTGACCTACATGGTCTACCATAGAAAGCCCCATACGATGCCATCCCAATACTGGACTGATAGTTGTTGTTGTATGCAAACTCTGCCAATGGTAGATGATCCTCCCACGAACCTCTGAAATCAAGTACGCATTCCCTCAACATATCCTCCAGAATCTGTATAGTTCTCATTAACTGACCATTCGTCTGGGGGTGAAAGGCAGTACTGAACATCAAGTTCATCCCCAAGGCCTTCTTCAGACTCTGCCAAAAGCGCGAAGTGAAGTGCGGGTCCCTGTCAGAAACAATAGACACTGGCACTCCATGCAATCGAACTATCTCTCTAACATACAAGCGACTCAGTCTATCCACCGAATCCCCCACTCGGTTGGGGAGAAAGTGTGCAGACTTCATCAACCTATCAACCACAACCCACACGGCATCGTGTCCCCTAGGTAACCGAGGAAGTCCTGACACAAAGTCCAACGTGACATGCTCCCACTTTCACTCTGATATAGGCAACGACTGTAGCAATCCTACTGGTCTCTGATGTTCCACCCTTATGTTTTCATAGATAAGGCACCGGGAAACAAATTGGATCACATCTCTCTTCATTCCCGTCCAACACAACTGATGACGTAGGTCGTGATACATCTTCGTGCCTCCAGGATGCACGGCAAGACGAGAATGATGACACTCATGTAGAAGATCAGCTCGGCATGACTCTGGCACAAACAACCCTCAGCCAACCTTAGACTTTGATCAAAACCTGTAGTCCATCTCGCAGTATCCTCTCCGCTAGCAACACGATCCCGTATCATTTGAGCCTCCTGGTCCGTCTGCTGGACCTCTAGCACACGTGTTATCAAAGTAGGTCGTGAAACTACAGAGAACAAGGTAGCACCTGTCGCTGTCTCCCTGAGGCACAGATCAAACTCCCCAATCTCGCCAAGCATGCCCCACTCACGTATAACCACAGAAGCTAACGATCCATGAGACCTCCTGTTGAGAGCGTCAGCCACCACATTGGCCTTCCCTGGATGATACTGCAAGTCAAAGTCATAGTCCTCTAACAACTCCATCCATCGTCGCTGGCGCAAGTTAAGGTCCTTCTGCGAAAACATGTATTTCAAACTCTTGTGATTGAAGAATACCTCGAAATTCTCACCATAAAGATAGTGACGCCATGTCTTCAAGGCAAAGACCACGGCTGACAACTCCAAGTCGAGTGTAGGATAGTTCTTCTTATGCATCTTCAACTGTCGAGAACCATAGGCTACGACCTTACCTCCCTGCATCAAAACACATCCAAGACCATCATGTGAAGTATCACAGTACACAGTATATCCCGAACCTCGCTCTGGGATAATCAACACTGACGTGCTAGTTAATCTCATCTTCAGCTCCTGGAATGCTGACTCGCAAGACTCACTCTAGGAAACCACAACTCCCTTCCGCGTCAGACGCGTCATCGGTGCGGCAAGTCTCGTAAAGTCCTTCACAAATCGCCGATAATAGCCTGCTAAACCCAGAAAACTACGTATCTCAAAGACACTCTTCGGTCACTCCCAACCGATCACAACATTAGTCTTTGATGAATCCACAGCTACTCCATCTATCGACACTACGTGTCCCAAAAATCTCACCTTCAACATCTAGAGTGGGTGAATATATCAGAATATCATCCACAGCTACTCCATCTGTCCTCGTATACCTCTCTAGTGGGTGAATATATCAGAATATCATCCACAAACACCACTACAAAATTATCCAAATAAGGATGGAAGATCCAGTTTATCAAACCCATGAACGTAGCAGGAGCGTTCGTTAGACGGAACGGCATAACTAGAAACTCGTAGTGACCATAGTGAGTCCGAAAAGCAGTCTTCGCTATGTCCTCATCCCTAATCCTCAACTGATGATATCCTAATCTCAAGTCAATCTTTGAGAAGCAACTCGAACCCTTCAGGTGAACAAACAAGTCGTCTATCCTCGGCATTGGATACTTGTTCTTCATTGTTACCTGATTCAACTTCCGATAATCTATACACAAACGCAAAGATCCATCCTTCTTCTTAGCAAAAAGAGCAGGAGCTCCCCAGGCGAAGTACTCGGGCGTATAAACCCCCGGCCAAGCAACTCCTGCAGCTATATCTTGAGTTCACGCAACTCAGCGGGTGCAAAACGATAGGACGGCATAGATATGGGATCAGCTCCGGGGACTAGATCAATAGAGAACTCTACCTCACAGCTCAGTGGCAACTCAAACAAATCATCAGGAAAGACATCTGGATAGTCGCACACCACCGGAGGTAACTCTCCTCGAACCCCAACCTCCTCATCTAATATGAGAGCTGCAAAGAGGAAACCCAGGTTACCCTGGTTCCGCATAGCACTGGGCAAAGATGTCAAACCTTCATCCCGGTCTCCCACAAAATAGAAATAATCTCCCGTCGGTGTGCAAATTGTTACCCTCCATCGATCGCAATCGATAAAGGCACGATAGGTGGTAAGCCAATTCATCCCTAGGATGACATCAAACGCCGTCATGTCTAAAATAATAAAGTCAAACTCTAAACAACGATCAGCAACCTCCAAAACACAGGATCTACAGACAAGACTCAATGTCACACTCCCACTGACTGGAGTCTCTACACTTAAGGTACTACCCAACCAGTCCATTTGCAACCCCAATGCAGATGCAAAAGCAAAAGATATAAACGAATGTGATGCTCCAGTGTCGATAAGAACACTGGCCCATGATCTGAAGACTAGAAGAGTACCTCTGATCAAGGAGGTGGTAGAAGCAGCATCAGGTACCACTGGTGCTCTGGAAGAACTGGGCTCTGCAGGAACGTAAGCTCTGCCAGTCCACTGTGGCCTTGAACTATAGACTGTCGGCCCGACTGTACTGAAGCTCCTCCCTCAGCAAAATGGGACGTCTGCGCTCTAGGCTATGAATACATCTGTCTCCCCTGGCCTAATGGAACAGCAGGTGCTCCTGCTGTGCTCTGAATGCTTCCTCCTCTGGGGTAGTCCCGCCAGATGTGCTCTGACTGGCCACACTCAAAACATACCACGGGCTCCCTCTCCCGCGTCTGTGACTGTAACTGTGCCAGAACAGGTGCTGGACTCCGGCACTCTGCCGCACGATGCCCTAGTCGTCTGCATCTATAACAAACAAGCTCTCTCTGATCAGATCGTCCCGTTGAGGCTATGGGAGTCGTGGATGCAGAAGACTATGGCTGATATGACCCCACTGGATAGGAACTCGGACCAGATTCCCGTCGACGCTTGTTCTCCCTACGCCTCTGATCCTGTGTCGTACCCCACCTTATTGTCCCCAACTATCTCTGTCTCGGTGCATCTCATTCAGAGTATCCTCCACCTTCATGGCAGTCTCCACTAACTCTGTAAAAACCTGCAGCCTGAGTGCGGACACCCTATCTCGGATAGCGGGCCTCAAACCCCTCTCGATCTGCTTCGCACAGAACTCATCAGTAGGTACAATCTCCTGTACAAATCTAGATAGGCTAGAAAACTCAGCCTTATAATCAACCACAGACATCGTCCCTTGAGTCAAGAAGAGGAAATCCTCTCTGAAACGATCCCTCAAAGTCCCTGGAAAGTATTTCTCCAGAAATACCTTCGTGAATGCCTCCCAGGTGCCCCCAACTATAGTCCTGGCGAACTTCCACCACATATGAGCACTCCCTCTCAACTGGAAGGCAGCAAATGAAACCCGTAGATCATCTTCCTCAATCTATAGAGTATCAAGGATCCTGATAACCAGCTCTAGCCATTCTGTGGCAACCGTGGGGTTGGGATCCCCAGAAAAGGTAGGAGGGTCCAGATGGCAAAACTCACGCATCGCGACCGTCGCCCTCGGCTCAGGTATGGTCTCTCTCCCTCTAGAGGCCTCAGCCAGTTGCCGGATGGAGCCGACCATCTCACGCAACAGATCTCTGTCAGCAGGTCCTTGGGGTGCATTAGCATCCCCAATATTTGGGACTGGAACGTCCCTTCGGCCAGAACCACGACTACGGCCTCGACCCCGGCCTCGTCCTCCCCGCGTGGACATAACTCTATACGAAAGCAACATAACAGGATAAGCATCCATACAACATGTTACTGCTAACATAAAAGACAGATAAGCATGCTAACACATAGCCACTTAATATCATGTCATCGCATATCGCATACCGAGGAGAACCAACAAGAAGGACTCGTCCATCTGGATAACCCACTCAGATTCCTTACTAGAAATCACGTCCACGAAACGCATCTCTAACATGGCTCCTAAGTTAGTTAACCAAATGCCCGAAGGCAAGACTAATCAATCCTAAGGTCTAACCTCCATACCCACGTATACACAATCATCATGCTGAACAGGCTATCATGCTTATGTTAGGAAAACACTGTAACATATGCAATCAAGCACATATACATCCTCACAAGGTGATGTACCCTCTTTCCCATGGCTCATAGGTATTCGAACTCAAAGCTCTGATACCAAGTAGGCACACCCCAACATCAGGGTCACGCGAATGCCCACCCAAAAGACAATTTGAGAAAATAAGATTTGCAGTTAGAAAACCCTCAACTCAAAAATAAACATCATTTGGATAAAAATTTCCACAGTTCAACTTTCATAAACTAAAAACATGCATCTCATACATGAATAAGCATATTGCCTAAAGGCGTACAAAACCAGCCATCACAGGCGTTAAATGTAAAAGTACATTTACAACAAAATAGAAAACTACAGCAACTCTTCCATCACCTCTGCAATTAGGTCAACTCCACATACTCACCTAAAAAGGTTTTACAGTAAAATTTCACACCGTGAGCCGAAGCCCAATAGAAAAAGACAATAAAGTTGTAAAGTAGGCTATACAATTATAAGCATACAAACTCCACCACAGGAGCCCAAAAGGGTTTTCTATCTCAAAATCATAGGTTTTCATCCTTCAAACTATGCATATCATCCTAACAGATATCATGCCACAGTTAAGGGAAAGAAGTAATAAAATAGTCTGCTCCACTCGGGTCACACAGCCGAGGAGAAAGATGTAAATGAAATCCTATGTACCGACTCTATCACACAGACAAAGGTAACAATTATAGACTCCTACCCATTACCCGACACCTAAGTCACATAGACTGGCTTGGTAATGACAAGTTCTAGACGGAGTTACAACAATAACGCCATTAGCGGAGACAACCGACTCAATTTACGGGCATGAAAATCGAGGGTCTAGAGCACCCACACATCGCCATTCACGGAGGCAACTGACTCAATTTATGGGGATTAACCCGAAGGTACAGAGCACCTACGCTGCACACGTTTTTAGACTTTCACCGAGGAGCACTATAGGCCCACATGCAACCACACACACTATGTCACGGTACATCTATGGATAACATTTAAAAACCCACAAAGCATTTATACAACACATGTATAAAATGATCAAATCCATCAACCATGGAGATCAAAAACCATTTCCAGCAAAACGTTTAAGAGTTGAGACTCAACCCCGCGGATTAGCTCCAAACTTCCAAAAAAGTACATTTTTCACCATTTTCCAAAACACCTCATTTTCAAACGTCCTTTTGAAAACTACGGTTATCAACATACCCATATTGTGAAATAAACTGAGAAAGGCGTAAAAACTCACTTTTACCCAAAAACCATGGTTTAAACATGAAAATATCATTTGATGTATTTTTTACCTGGTAAAAACACGTATAATTACACAAAACGTCCTTATATAGGAGTAGGGTCTAAAATTCTACGTCAGAGAGTCAAGAACTTGACGTCTCAAAACTGAATGGCGTCAGAACGAAAATCTGTCCTGATGGATACGAAGCCCTCGGCCCCGATAGCAAGGATCCGCAAAGGGATCAACCAAAAACTAAGACTCGGGCCCTTAAAGCTAGAGAGAATACAGAGAAAAGGGGTTAACTTAGCCTGGAAGCAAGAGAATGAAAATATCTCAGCTCACTGGTATATTTATAAACTCGCCAAAAACATATTGTCCAGTCGACCGAACCCCTGAGTTCAGTCGATCGAACCCAAAATTTTTGGTTTAGTCGACTGAACCAGGCCCTCTAGTTGACCGAACCCCAGAACAGTGTGTTTTCTGATGTTTTCAAGCCAAAAATAGGTTTCTAAGGTACAAGCAAGCCTCTACCAAATTCTGAAAAGCATATAACACACTTATACATGATGTTCTACAACTGTAAAGCATAAACCATGCATCGATGCTATTCATATACTGAAGGAAACACATCAAATATATAAATAACCTAAAAGATAAGGGTGAGGGTCTCAGAGTATTCCCTTACGCGATATTCGAACGTAGTGTGGGTTACAGACTATTGAGAACTTGTACCCCTAGAACCCAGATATATGTAGTGTTGAAAGACAAATTATGATATATCAATATAAAACTGGTTCAGCCTACCCGTATATATATAGGGCTACAGCATGGAACTGGGGAAGACTTCCAGTAGAACACAGACACCTACCAGCGGTTTATGTAATTATGGAAAGCTAGCAACGATTTCTATAATTTTCATAAAATATTAAATTATAGTTCACACCACTAAAGAACTAAAACTGCACTTTGACCCACAATCTCAAAGCCATCTTGCATTGAGCTCCTGTTATTAAATACTTAATATTTTTTCCCACGTTAAGATTCTCGATACCCGTCAATTAAATTTAATTACTGATAATTTAATTTAATCGGTATCTTGATATTCTTTAAACCCTTCCATTTAACTTATTTGACCGCCGGATAATCAAATCCACCTGTAGGGTTTAGCCCGATCAAAAGTTATAAGCTTCCTTAAGGGGGTATCGTCAATTTTGGTCTTTTGGGACGTGAATTTCGTCAATAATTAATATTTATCATATAAATAATACCACTATCCAACTCACCGAGAATATAAACCCATATAAGATCGTACCCTCTAATGAATCTAAACAAATAATTTTAAATATATGCAAATCAATAATTATTTCATGATTAAAGAGGATAAGCACTATTCATAATAACCTTAGGGTATGAATTAATTCATATAGTCAGTATAAAATTAATTACCCCAAATATCCCATTCAATACACACAAAATGTACAAGCACAAAGAGTCGGAACAATAGACGACACTATTATATTTTTCGTAACCAAGACAGACTTACTAAAACTCTATGCTACAGTCGTACTGATGATATATCTATTTTCATCTAAACTGTGAACATAAAACTTATATTCTACATGAACTTAAAATATAATCTTCTGTGTGTAAGTCGTACTCTACACACCATATTAAATACTATACAGAATATTGGGCATCTATGCATAACAAAAAAATGATATGCATGCATTGCTCATAAAGATTCTCATAAAATAGAAAATTAATTTTATTAAAATAAAATTAAATACTAAAAATATGATTTTC